>JBAWJW010000041.1:0-262987 GCA_037356055.1 Xylaria sp. Z34 | reverse complement strand
TAATAAATAAAAAAATTGGTTAATTTATTATATAATAATAAGCTAAATAGCTTAATAATTAAGGCTTAATTAAAAGGTTTAATTAAAAGGTATAAATTAAAAAATAT
The DNA here is from genome assembly GCA_037356055.1 of Xylaria sp. Z34. NCBI lineage: Eukaryota > Fungi > Ascomycota > Sordariomycetes > Xylariales > Xylariaceae > Xylaria > Xylaria sp. Z34. The sequence goes on along the minus strand of JBAWJW010000041.1, from coordinate 262,880 downwards.
AGGTTAAAAAACGTTATTATTATATAAAAAAAGCTATTTTTAGCGTTTTAATTATTATTATAAAAGTTAAAGATTTATAAACTTATAAACTTAATATAATTAATAAAAAAAAAAAAAAAGTGTTAAAAACGTTATTAATAATTATAATTTAATAAAAAGCTTAATAAGTTAAATAATTAATTAATAATAAATTATTTAATTATATTATTAAATTATATAAAATATAAATTATTAAGTAATTATAAATAAGCTAAAGCTTAAAATTTAGCTTAATATATATATTAAAAATTTAAAACTATATTTTTAAATTATTATATAAATTAATTATATAAAATAATTTTAATAATATTAATAATTATATAATTATTATTAATTTTATTATATATATATAATTAAATATAAAAAAAATAAATATTATATATTTATTAAATATTTTAATAAAAATTAAATTATTATATATAAATATTATAATATATTTAAATTATAAATTAATTTATTATATTTTAATATTTATAAAAAAATTTTAGCTTAAAAGCTTTAAAATTTTTAAATTATTATAATATTAAATATTATTAATTAATTAATTAATTAATATTAAATTATATAATAATTTAATTTTTATTAAAATATTTAATAAATATATAATATTTTTTTTTTTTTTTATATTTAATTATATATATATAATAAAATTAATAATAATTTAATATTAAATTATATAAAATATATATTATTAAATAACTATAAATAAGCCAAGCTTTAAAAAAATTATTTTTATAAAAAAATATAATTTTTAATAAACTTAACTAAACTAAATATCAACAAGACTTTAAGAGCTTGGATTAAAGATACCCGATTTTATAAGATGTTGCAGTCGGCGCTGGGCTTTGTTTTGCTTGTAGTGCCAATCGATTTTATCTGGATTATTGGCAAGGCTTATGTTGTTGACAAGATTAACGTCAGCGTGGCCATCAAGCAGTATTCTTACGATAGCCAGATGACTAGGTGAAAGCAAGTCGTTACAGTCTCTGTCCTCGTCATCATCGCTATCGCTTTCAGTGTTGGACTCTTCAGGTATACCCTCTTCGTCATCGTCGGTGTGGTTACCATTATCACCGTCGTACCTCTTGCGATATACACCCTCATTTGAGTCCCATTGGTAGCCCATGACAGCCCAGAACAAAGCACTACAGCCGTTATTGTCTTTTGTGTTGATGTCCTCGATGCCAATATCTTCGTGCTTCATTAATGCCCTCACAACAGTTTCATAGCCTGACTTCGCTGCTAATGATAGAACAGACTGACCATTGGTGCTGACGGCTTTCACATTGATGTCGGATCTTTTGAGGAGCATGATTGCGGGTTTCAATCTTGAGTTTCGTAACGCGACAACTAATGCTGTCTCACCATTGTAGTCCTCCGCATTCACATCGATGTTGTTACATCCGAGGAGTATTTCTAGTGATAAACAATATCCAGTTAGAGCGGCTTCATGCAGAGAAGTAGACATCTCACAGCCCCGGAAGTTGATGTCTATATTTGCAGACTCGATGAATTCACAGAACAGACGCAGAAAGGATGTTTGCTCGTTCTGGATCACACTATACATTGTGGGGACAAAATCCCAGGTCTTTTTCCTTTTGGTGCTCCACCTGCTGATACGATTTAAGAAAATATGGACGGCTTCTTCGTGATCGCTCTCTACGGCAAGATCCAGCGGTGTTTTGCCACTATCATCTTTTGATATCAGATATGTGTCTTCTGGGTCGCTGTTCATGAATTCAATGATTGTACTGTCCATTCCACAAGCAGCGGCAAAGTGTAACGGCGTCCGGCGGGGGACCCGGCGCTGCAACGCGAACGAGTCGGTGGGTAATTGAAAAAAGGATATAGCCTCCTTATCCATCGGCCATCCAAAGTCATCCTGGGTGATAATCTGCCGCACGTCTTGCTCATTTGCGAAAGAGGCGTGCCGAGCGCAATGACGGGAAGCGTAATATAATAATGGGTGCTCGTGTAGGAAGCTCGAACTTTGTCCAGAAGCATAGTTCGTATCATCCTCTTCTGCCAAAATTCTACCCCCAAATCGAGAGATCACCTGAGCGCAGGAGCTTGCCAGGTATGCGTGAATCTCCCCAAGTGAGGTGCAGGGACTACAAACTTCGAGACTTTGAAGCCCTCTTGATAACAGAAAATCGTAGACTGATTGATGTATGAGGTATGCACAGTGTGCCCGTCCCCCATACCCGGTAGACGCGAACGGGTCCAACACTCCTTCCGCCGAGGGCAGGTAGAACGGTTTTAGTACAACGAGCCCGCGGGAAATGGCGCACACCCGTTTTTTAAAAGACGCAAAGGCCTCTCCATCAAATTCATCTGAACATGAAAAGGTTTTGGGATGATAATGCTTGAGGCATGCAAATTCCATGAGGTGATTCACTGATGAAAGTGATAGAGGTCCGTAGGCGCCACATGTCCACGCAAAGAGGGCAAAGGCAACAGTTTTCTCTTCCGGGGCGATGCTGTCAATCAACTCCTGATACACATCCGCGAGCTTGGACGGTAGCATCTTTACTTGTCGCTTAATATCCTCATCACGAACCCCATCATATCTCAGATTTATGATCTTATCTAAGGCCAGAACCACCCATAGGAAGATGCCATTTGCATCCTTGCCTAGCGTAGTGCCAACCAATTTGTAGAGCGAAGGCCACGGACTCAGCCGAACCTGTATGTATGTCTCGATGTCTTCAGTGTTTTCGTTTTCGAGGTCTATAAGATGAAAGTCACAAATCTCTGATGTCAGGTTGGGGTAAGATCGAGATGAGAATGCGAAACTGAACGCTCCGGTCTTTTTATGTGGTACCGATAGCATTCGAAAATATTCCACTAGCCGACGCGCAGCTTCAGCTCCATACTCGTCCAGTGCATCGATGACGAGTAGAAGCTTGGTTTTTTGCAATATCGAAGGGAGGTATTCACGGAACAGCCGCATAAGCTGATTTTCTGACCATTTGTTTTCACCTTGGGAGACTGTCCTGACTGCCTGGAGCTCCTGAATCATGCTGGCAGGCAATAACTCCGCTAATTGATGCAACAGCGAGCGAAACAATCCTTCGATAGACTTTTGAAGTGGATCCCCTCGTCCATAGCAATAGCATGCCACAAGGATCTCGTCCGGCTCAGGAGTCGACTTGAGAGAATCCACAATTTTCTTCATCACGGTGGATTTGCCGGCACCAGGATTTCCTTTGACCCAGAGAACGCCAGCCTCTCGTCGCCAATCTACGAAGCTTGGATGATTAAAGCGCCATAAACATGTACCCTCCACAGCAGGCTCGACATCATCGCGCCGGAAATGTATGCCCTCAAAACGTAGGGAGCTCTTACAAGCTACAAGGATACTAAGCAATGGACACAGACTAGGAGAAACAATCATACCTTCTAGGTCGGCTGAATCTACCGTTGAAATAGATGTTCCTAGATACAATAAAATCTCTTAGTCCCAACTCAGAGGACACCCGATGGATTGCCAAGATGGACTAACGCAGCGTCTCTTTAATCGTTCGCAGAATGTTCTTGTAGTTCTGCTCTTCTGGATGTGAGAATCGGCAGACAGACGTGTGATCGCAGTCAGCCATCTCAATCTGCTTTTCCTTGGGAAAGTTTAGGGTGCCAGAGATCTTCTCAACAATCTAGAATTCTTAGTCTAAGATCTCAATATACATCAAATCAACTCACGGGTCTTTCTAGTGGCTTAGTAGCTAATGTTTCGTAGCAGGAAACTATCTTGATATTTGGGACCTGATTTCGAAAATCGGTTGATAAGGCAAAAAGCTTGTCGGAGTCTTTCGACAGGGTTTGGATAAGGTCGTCCCTGAATCTTCCTGCGTAACCAGTTATAGGCCACGTGCTAGCTTTGACGACGTAGCCCAAAAGCAAAGGCCATTTCGTGTCATCAGATCCGCGATGTGGTGTGCTAAGGAAGATTATTGCTTTGGTTGATTCTTTAATCCCGTGATAATCGTGAGCGTCCAGTGTGGCAGTTACGAAGGCCTGCGTTAGGTTAGCGTAAGTCATCCACCTTCGGTGATTATAGTACGCGAATTCTCGACATATAACAGATCGGGACTATCTTCTCTGCGAAGATCATGCGATAATGCCACAGAAATGACTGAACACACCTGCTTGAGAACGAGCCCTCCCATACTGTGACATATAAAAATCAATGGCCGTTTCTGCAGCTCTGGAGTGTCCCGCTCCCCTGCAACAGCTTCCAATAGGCCTCTCGCAAAGTCCGGGAGATTAGCGACGGATCTAGAAAACAAAACACTTGCATCATAGCCGTATGAGAAAACACGGGGTGGGTGGTAATCTTTGGCGATGTCTTTCGCAAGATAATCTCTGAGCCAGAGCACTTTCGTTTGTTTCTCATCCCTCTTTTCGTAGTTGCACCCTTCATCCACCGACCAAGTCTTCTCATAGTCTCCCACGATACCGTGCACTGCCACAATATCTGGACCGGCCTCTTTAAGCTGTGCTTGATTAAGGGTTGGAGACAGCTCAAACAGCCCAAAGCGACTTGGGAGCGTTGTGGGCGGCAGGCTGGCCACGGATGAAGATTGATCAGCTGGACCGTCGACCATACCGGCCTGACGGTCCTCGTGGTTTTTCTTTCCGCGCACACCCCCACGCATATGCCTAAAGAGGCCCTTTATTATTCCCTGTTTCTGCATCATTACAGAATATTCTTAGCTCTGGGCGATGTGAAGCTAATCATAACAGTAAGGTATTAGTGGGAGGAGGAATAAGAAAGATATGCGAGGTGGAAGGAGATCATGAAAGCTGCAGCTGGGAACAAGAAGATATACTCTGCGGTTAGGATTATTCTAAATAAACCTAACCGCCGTGGCTGCTTATAGCGTTAAGACTGCTTCAGGGCATGAAAGTCAGCGGATCTAATGTTACGCCACGCAGGTATGGGTGCATAAGGTGCAATTTATTACTTCCAATCACACATCACATATCCGGTGCAGCGCGTAATCCTCGCAAGAAAGGCTATTTTTGGCAATATACTAAGTCCTTACGACCTCAACCTAACCGCTTTTGCCTGCCAGATAATCTCATAAGCTCTACGAGTGCCCAGTCTCTGAGATACCCAGGCTGTCGAGCAGAAATAGAGCAACCTGGGTGATACGCCAGGTGACCGATTTGCCGTTCTTTCCTGTCCTCGACTTGTGCAACCGAGGCATGGTAATCTACCGATTCTTGGAGCTGTAGGTCAGCACATAGACTTTGAAAACTAACGCGTTCCCGAATGATCGCTCGGTCGTCGTATAAGAAAAGCTACGGCATAAAGGATCCTGCAGTCCAGTAAAAGACATTAAGAACACATGAGCGCATGCCCTATATGAGTTTATGTAGAAAAGGTAATGCTGTTAGATTCTATGGAGAGTGCGTACTCTTGATAATGTCGATGAAAACGGCCAGCCTTATTATCTACGACATGTCAAGCACAGTAACCCACCATTAGGGCAGCTGATAGCTGACAGTAGAATAGGGTTAAAGCCAAGCACTTATGATCTCCTTGTTTTGTTTCATTTAGTGCTCGGACAACACCCTTTTGTTCTTGTCGAAGAGCTCAAGATAGCGCTGTTTCTCCATTCCTATCCTTTGCCTCTGTATTAGCGCCTAGCCGGAGTAAATCAAGAGTCATCCCCGTGTCTATTATCAGCTGCCTCGATTAGTAGCGCATCTGCTACTTTAGCGTCTATGTTGTCCAATAGCTCTTAGACAATACCATTATGTCGGCCTCTTTTTACGTGCCGTAGTAGCGTGTAATCATTTCCTCAAATTTACTAACCTCGTCGGTGCCGATTAGTTTAAGGAGTCAGACGGTGTCGCTGCCCAAATTAGCAAACCAATGCTCAGCCGACGCTGCCTATACTAAAAAGGTCTTCGATAAGCGTGCTGTCTACTCCGCCGACGTTGCTTACACCAAAGAGGTATCGGAAAAGCGAGCTGTTGCCACTTCAGACGCTGCTTACACTAAAGAGGTTTCTGATAAGCGGGCTGTTAGGGCTGATGATGTGGCTTATACCAAGGAGGTTTCCGATAAGAGATCTGTTCCGGGTTCTGACGCTGCTTATACTAAGGAAGTTTCAGATTAAGCCTCAAGCTTACCTAGGGGCATACTCACTATATAACGGGTGAATGAGCGGCGAACTGGATGGGTAAGTGGAATAAGGAGAGGTGGTCAGCTTCTTTAGATGCGAGTAGAATATGAGCCTGGCGAAAGGGTTACTGTTCGGAATACCAGGGATTAATTAGTACGGCATTTTTGTTACACGAGTTATGAATGATCATCTTTTTGACCCTTTTTCTTTGAATGAATTGAAGCTTTTGGATTGGGTATGAAGGAAGCGATAGTGTCCTACGGTATACCTACCTCAGAAAGAAACTAACAAGCCCTCCACAATAAGCTGCGTCAACCCCCCGCAAATAATGCAATCGAATGTTAGTCGTAGTTATGTTTATTAGTATTTTCGACTTCCATCCCTAGCACTCGCACAGCAATTATAAGTCTACAGCTTGATTCATATCAACCAAAGAACACAGATCTATAAGCTTCAGAGAAACAATCATTAGACTGATGCTGGACTTAGCAGGTACAAGCCTAATTGCTAGCATCTTAGAAAAGCACCGAGCCTTTCCGCTTCAGTCCTGGAAGTTATCTTCAATAAGCTGTCACCGGTCCCACCACACTTCAGTGCATCAGTCGGCTGAGCCTACCTATTAGGGAACTCTAATCTTGTATTAATAGAATCCTGTGAGCTGTGAGTTATGCGATACCTTCTGGCAGCTCCAAGTCAGCATGCTCCTCGTCGAAGCGAACGAGATCCTCCAAGTTCTTGATAATTCTCCATGGCTTCTGATAGCCCAAAAACTGACTCTTCCTTGTCAGAGACCTGTAAAGATAATATGCCCTACTGTTAGCATTACACACCGTCCAAAGCTCTCAATCGATTTCCAAATCGTATCCGAGATGAATAACAACTATGATCTAGGTGATAGAGATGATATGAGTTCACTCGTAGTTAGAATTGCTCCGTTTCCATAAATCCTGCGAAGCAATCCTTAGAGTTTAATGTTAAGCGATCGGTGTTGTGGCCCTTAGAAACCGTGTCACGGTACGTATATAATGGCTGCAGACGGTCAGGCACTCGACTTGACTACGTTCTATCTTTGATAGTGTTGTGGTATAGTGCTGCAGTTCTATCCCGTGACGAACCGGCAAGCCCTGTGATCATGATAACTACCCTGGTCGTGATGATGACGGGAACTAAATGTCTGAATTCGCTTCAATTGCGCCGGCATCCCAGGGCGATTATTCCTTTGATGCCCACACGACCATAATTTGGTGTGTTTCTAGGCGGTGAGCTCTCCAGCACCAACAGATCCGAGTTCTAAAGGCTACAGCGTCTTAGAGAGAAGGCATGACATGAGAAGACCAATAGAATTTTGCGGAACATCATTGCTACAAACTAGGATCAAAGAATCGCAGATTCTTTCACTGTCGCCGTGCTAGTCAAGCGGCCTCAAGGTTTGCAGTTTCAGCGTGCGGCCGAAGTGAATGGGAAGGTTGGGGGCTTCAATGCGAAAGCAAAGAAGTTAATGTTGCAGATAAGAGGGAGAAAACCTGCTTCTTGTGACCATCTCTCCAGGTGAAATTCCTCCAAGGATCCTTGTGGAGGAGAACTTGCATCATACATCGACGGGACAATGTGAACGAAGCTTAGATTATATTTTCCCGAATATACTAAACCAAGGAAATTCAATCAAACCAGAGGCCTCGCTCCAAATAGGCAGAACTACCGTCGGTCAGCAAGCTAACACTGCCGCTGGAACTTCCCATCGTCTGACTCAGGCTGCAATGATACCCGCGGCGGCACCCTTGGCAGACCCAGATCCAGCAGCCGCCGAAAAGCTCCATGGCATCGTGTAGAAACTCGAGACGCTCATTAAGGCTACGTAGGACGGCGCTATCTATCATCGCACTGGATCTTGAAAATTATACCAGGTCAAGGTAAAAGACACCGCGAGATAGCAACACTACACGAGCGATTTGTTGAATCACATCCTGGTAACATGGAGCAGTAGGGTGGCAGGAACCCCGGAAGGGCAAACAAGGGGCCGAAGGTTGCAGGTAATGAACCAATTAGGAGTGTTCGATAACGGTATTTTTCATGCGTCCACAGACATGGGTGCAGCTGAAAGTGATGGCAATTTAGTCAAGTCGCTGTACCTGCTGAGTTAACATACGTTGAGGACAATATAAATACAGATGACAAGGGCCAAACTACCCCTCACTGGATAGCAGGATAGGTTGGCCATCACGGCGTTATTGAACATATTTCGGGCTACGCAAGGTGCAGTCCAGATCTGAAGGATAAGTTAAGTTAGACAGCCCTATCCCTCGCAAGCAAACGAGGCTATTTCAAAGTTGTCAAGCTTTTTGGGATACAAACATCTATTAGTTAGAACAAAAATATAGAATATAAAGGAGAATACCTTTGATTTATGTATTAGTAGTTTTATTTATATGCCTTAGTTGTTTAATATCTTTATTCCTTTGTTGGTTGATCCTTTATAAGGCGAGTTAAGTTTCAAGATTGGTGATGTAATTTCTATCTAAGTACACGTCCCTAGGGATAATGTTCAGAAAGGACACCTTCCCGCTGCTGTCTTAGGCTAATGTAGCTATAACATGCGACGCCCGACTAACTAGGAAGCACCAACTTCGTCTTTGTAGGGTGAGGATAAGCCGCCTAGAGTGGTTGTTTGCTTACAAGGATGCAACATGTACGCTTATTGGATGGAGTAGATGTGGGTGGGTGTAATGAAGCTATAGAGCACTTGGAGGTTCTAACGTACGGGTATTGCTCTGTGGTACTATGGCAACGTGCGGCCGGACCGCTTTATAGAAGAGGGAATAGTTGTTATAACTATAGCTGTACAACGTAGACGTAGTAATTAGAACGTACTCGGAAGTGGTCATGTATATACGGAAGCCCTGTATATCCCACTTATGGATATTTGCCGGGTCTTTTGGCCCATGGTAATAGTCGTTATACATGACATTTTACGTTATAGGCAAGGGGATCCATGGGCTCACACGGGCTTTAGGACCTGCTAACCCCACTAACACGCATGATATATATTACATGAATCGCCCTATAAAATATATTACGGCGTAATAAAATCTCCCATAACTCGATGGAAACGTTATGCATGTTTTTATTTTTAGCATTGCATAAACTGATAAGCGACTACTCATATATCAATCAGCTGTTGTAGTTATGGATGCAGATTAAACAAGCCGGCCTGCAAGTAGTTCCTATATAACAATGCTCCAGGAAACTTACCGTATACATTCTTACTTGCACCGGTTTTAATTAAACACTTCGAGTCATTATGAGCGCCAGCTCAACCTCCACTGACGAATACCCTGTGTACGTTGGGGTCTGGACCAATTGGTCCCGCGGGCAGATTTTGGGAAGTACCCTAACACTGACCCGGCGGGAATCCGACCTTCTTGTTGCCTTCACAGCTTTCTTTATCGCATTTATAGCCACACGTGCTTGGAGAATCATATGCTTTGCTATCCACCGATCTGGCTCCGAAAAAACTCCACAAAATATCGTATATCACCAACATCAGGTGAGGCGACCGTCGTTGACTCTTCACTTTTATTTGTTCCTCTTCTTGCTTGAGAAGCTATTACCTATCGAACTCTTTCGGTATTACTAGTTCTCTCCCTAAAGCCTCAAACATATACAATAGAATCAGCCTTGTATTAACCTAAGACCACATAAGGCCATCTTACGAAATTCGTCGACCGCCGAAGGGGCCGTCGAACTGCTCTCATCTATTCTGTGGGCTAATAAAAACTCGACGGGACGTTTCCGCCCATTATCAACGGCTGTTATAGCGACTCTCTGTATTTCGTCATTCACTATCGCGGGAGGCTTTTCTTCCTATATTTCTACTGCAATTGGAGACGAGGTTTTGATGAAGAGCATGAATTGTGGGCAGGTAGATCGAAACCTTACGGCGAACGATGATCCCGTTAGTGTCGCTTACACCACGGTACAAATCAACAATGCAGCGAACTACGCCCAGCAATGCTATTCAAGCAGCGGTGGTGATGGCAACCTACTGGGATGTGGACGGTTTGTTAAGAAGGAGATCATTGCCAGTGTCGATAAAAAGGCGACGTGTCCTTTTCATACGAGTTTATGTCGAAATGGGACTTCGAATCTTCGTATTGATTCCGGATATTTAAGTAGTCATGATCACTTTGGGCTCAATTCACCACCGGACCAGAGGGTTTTATTCAGGAACGTTTATAGTTGTGCACCACTAGTCACAGATGGGTATACTAGCCAAAGCAACACATCTTTTGGAGAAGCAACACTATACCACTACGGTAATTCTTCTGGAGGCCTGGATTATGCTTATGCAGCTAAATCTCTGCAAAATCAGTATTCATTCTATTTTTCTAATAGTTCGCTGACCGGTTACGCAAATTTTGAATTACAGTAAGTCAAGCATGGCTCAACATGTGCATACCTCTACGCGACTATTCAACATGGCTGACTTGGACCTTATAGGGCAAATTTTGCGAATATTCAAGACGGTAAGGTCACGACCGCCTCCGTGCTCTCACCAATCGACTCTATGTTTCGAGAGGATGCAGATATCCATATATATTTTCTCTCTGGAAACGGAGTCGTATTCGCAGAGATATTGGACGATCCATGGTATCGAGTAGCGAACGCGACAGCAAATGCAAGTATTATTGGTACGGCAGACGAACTCCATACGGTCACGCGGTATCTTACCTCAGAGCCAGCATCTCCTCTCGGCTGCGCCAGTCAGTTCCAGTTCTGCAATTCCGTACCCGGAGATCGAAAATGTGGCCCACTGGCTAGTCTGCGCGATGCTGTGGCTGGTGCTGTGGACCTCTTTGATACGAACTATGCAGACCTTGCAACCACTAATGCCACAACCAGGAGGGCGGCGCTCTTGAACTATGTTTATCAAGTTGTTGGTCATGAAGAGTCCATTAAAGACGTAGTATATCAGCTCGGGCCTGCAAGTTTGCTCTCACAAAGATACCTGAAAGCTGGGTTTCTAAGTGGGATAGAAAAAGATCAATGGCAACTGGATGTAACTCATTGGTGGGATATATCCATGTCAATCCGCCAAGAGGCATTTTTAAACTATGCCTACGGTCCAACAGATCCAGCTACGTTGGCTGTTCGTATCAACTTTACGACGCCAGAACTGAAGAGGCTATGCAAGAGCCAGGTAAGCGCAAGATATCCTGTAGCCTTTATGCTCGTATTTCTATAACGGCAGATACTAAGCGACAATAGAAAATACGGTCCACTTTATACGGGTCTTTCAGTCTTTTCGGTCTTGCTTTTATCTTTTCAGTTGGCGGGTGTTTGGTTTTAACATCTTACTTACTGGAGCCGGTGTCCAAATATTTACTTAAAAGGAAAGGATGCAAAATATACCAACACTTGGAATGGACCACCAATGCGACTTTACAGCTCCAACGTCTAGCACACGAGGAAGCTGGATTCGGTACCTGGTCAAGCTGCACAGGAACGGTCCCCAGCACGGAGGCAAATGAATTGCTAGGGTCTTTGGACATTACAAATCTGAAGCATCCGATTCTCAAGCGATCAAATCTGCAGGACAACCAAAATTCAGTACAAAGCCCCGTACAAACGGAAGTTGCGTTAAGCCGAACTGTTACTTCCAGTAGCACACCACTGCCGGTTAAGCCAGTTGGGTCTCCTGCAGAGAGTATAGACCTACCTAAAAGGTATAGGCTAACACTAAATTTGGAGACACCTGAGATAGTTGTTGAGCCACTGGGTGATGATACTTCGGTTTAACACATAAACCTCGCACAACTAGAAGGAAGGAAAAGACGCGAAATGAGATGGTCAGAGGTTAATTTTTGCGAATCTTAACATCGCGATAATGACGCTCTTCCGGGCGAATTATAAGAAATTCTCACCTACATGTATCGAGGGTAACTAAGGGGACGATAATTAGTCGCCCCGCTAAGATATGTGCCAAACTTCATCACCTTGGAAGTGATACCTTCCCGGCCCTTGGTCTGTATGGTTAGACGCGTAACAGGATAAACGGATGCCAACAACATGTTACCGAGGTAAATGACTTACTGTGGACAATGCAGATATTCTCGTCGTGGTTGTTTGTATCGCTTCCTAGGGCGTTTTATGTCCAAAAACGACTTCATATTGTAAGGTCGCTTGGAACTCTTACCAATATGATTCGGCTTCTTGTATGGGTTATAATCGTTATTGTATCCTTTCATCGCGTGGTCATACTCCTTCACTGTGTAGAGCTGATACTTAAACGCCATGTTTCCTTCACCAGTTGTTTAGATAGACCGTAGAATGGTAAAGCAAAGTGTTGGCACAAAGCTATGGAGGGACGAGTTTGCGTCCCAGCCCGGTCTACGCCTTATCATAAGGAAAATAGAACGACTCATATTTGTAGTTAATACAAACCTAGCCAGTGAAGTGCGCTAATTGGTGGTGACCTTTACTACGTAAAGAGGCGTTGCAACAGGGAGGTATCTGCGCACGTATTGTTAAGATCGTGAGCTGGGGGCCAAAAAGGACCCACTAAAATCTCGCTTCCAACGCATCATCGTAGAACTAGCGGTGTCTCATGTCGACGATAATCTCTTTACATCCAAGCTTTCGCCTTGGAGAAACACGTGAAATCTCGTAAGACGACTAGAAACGAGCAAATGCGAATTAGTCAGTCGACCTCGCCTCTAGAACTATGGGCATCCTTACTCGGCTTTGGGATTCAGGGCGATCAACGGCCAGGGTTGAGGGTCAACCATATTGCAGAAAATGCACGGCTTTACTTGGATCCGCCCAAGGCCAAATCGACCTCTGTTCTGAAGCAGGATATGTTCATCATAGCAGATCGGATTGCCTGAAAAGCGCCCAGGATGGGTGTGCTCTGTGCGAGTTGATATTTCAGCGTGGTTGGGTTCCATATTCCTCTGAGCCGTTAGCTGGGGTATCTCGCCCCCCGAACAGTGCTCTGCAACTTCATTTATTTGCTATTAGAATGGAAGATAATGATACTGCATACCGCCCTTCCTTAGGACGATATCAACCACGTGGTATGCAAGGCGCCGAAATGTTGATAGGTCGTGTTTTGCAGAAGGGCTGGTACACAATTGTAGAGTTCGTACTCCTGGCCTCTCGTGGTATGTCTATCGTATTGATAATACTAGTATCACCGACTGATTTTCGTCCAGACGACCCTGCAGCGCATATATTTCCGAAAAGACCCTTTTCCGACACATTCATGACCGACGATATTATGGACAACATTATCAATTGGGTCCAAACATGCCTGAGTCCCAACGGCCATGATGGGTGCTGGTATGATGGGAAGCCCCAGCTTCCCACTCGTGTTATTGATGTTGGAGCACTTGAGTCCAATTCCATAAAGCTACACACTACCGGTGCAGAGGAATGCGACAACTATGTCACACTGAGCTATTGTTGGGGTGGACCGCAGCCACTCACGGCAAATTCAATTACAATTATGCAGTTGATGAACGGAGTCAACATATCTTCCTTACCACCGACAATACGAGATGCTGTACTAACTACTCGTCGCCTCGGGTTCCGGTACCTTTGGGTAGATGCGCTTTGTATCATACAGGATGATGAAGCTGACAGAAATAGGGAGATAGGCAAGATGGGACAGATATACCGAAGCTCGACTGTGACAATCGTGGCTGCACATTCTCGTAGCGCCATGGGTGGGTTCTTGAAGCCGGAACTAGAGCGAACTCAGACGCCCTCGTTTCCCATGTCCGTGAGCATCCCCGGATCTAGCATCAATGGCCAAGTTACTCTAGCATTGGCTTTATCTGGCATGTCGCCTATTCAACCCTTAGTCACACGAGGCTGGGCTTTCCAGGAATCCATGCTTTCCGTGCGATTGATCACGTTCTCTGAATTCGAAGTGTACTGTGAGTGCAACCTAAAGTCGGCGACTTTGATATTAAATGATGGGAGCAGGCGTCATGCGTCAACTGGCATGCGCCATGGTGGTAGACTGTACGCACCAGACGGCAGGCTTTCCAATGAGCTTCAGCAGGCTTATCGAGATCACGGGCCCGGTTGGATGGACACGGATTTTTTGGCCAACTCCTGGGAAATGATCGTTACCCAGTTCACTTGCCGTTCTCTGACATTCCCGGATGACCGCCTACCTGGTGTGCAGGGCTTGGCCGGTGAACTATTAAAACATTTGTCGCCCAACGTCAGAGGCGATTACTTTGCAGGCGTATTCACCAGTTGTCTTCCACGCCTCCTCCTGTGGAGTAGGAGCAATGTCCCGGGTACGCTCGACTGGCCGGAAGGCCAGGAGAACGCCCAGCCTCGCCAAATGATGCAGACAGAGAGGTCCAAGCGTGCACCAACCTGGTCTTGGGCATGTGTCGATTATCCGGTGCTCTTCTATACTGATGAATGGGATACGTATAATGCAACTGTTTCCGTGATACAAGGTCGGCCTTCGCTGGAACTAGAAGAGGTTGCCCAAATTTCAGCGCCAAGCCACGTAGGGATGCCCATCCTAGAGATAGGGTCCGAGCTTTTACATCGTAGCAAAAGCGAGTTCGACGATGATCGAACTTCTGGAAAAGTCTATGCTATTATGGACACTGAAGCCAACGGGTCGGCGTGCCCAGATGAAGGCGTATGGTATCTGTTTCTCTCAAAGAACATTGGTCCCGAAGATTGGGCTCCTAGTCAATCTGGCCCAGTGCCTAAGGGCGCTCTCCGTTGTTGGTACGCCTCGGGAGTCATATTACAACAACTTAGAGAAGGGCTATATAGTCGACTAGGTTATTTCAGGAGAGATTATGAGGACAACTCGGAAAGCGAGCAACTATCTGGAAATCGGCAAAAGATTCGGCTTGTTTAAAAGTGCAGGAAAAGCAAATGAAGTCAGCACTTATTCAACAATCATGTCTTCTGGTACATGTCGCTACCTAGTTCTTAACGATTGATACATACCCGAGTGAACCCCTTTTTGGGACAGACTGTTACTTAGTTTTTTTTAAGGTCACACTGTTCAAAAATCCGGCAGTCTGTTATATGCATTGTATTGTAACAAATGGGTGGCTACGTTCTAGCACTGAGCTTAACGGTTGCTTTACTCGCAACCACGACTGCTTTTTTAATTTATAAAATTCTACCGATCCTTTTTCATTGTTCTAATAGTTCTGTAACATTATATCTAGCTGTAAAATAGCTTCTAATCTAACAGCGTACGACTTGAAAATATTAGAATTAAAGTGTTTTAATTAGATAATGTTGGAGGAGTTATTTTAAACTAGGCCTGCAACCGTTGCATCATACTGGAGCCAGCATGTTAAAAAACGGGGATCTTCCCTAATTATAGGCAGTTTAATATAATTAAACCTTTTATTCTTAAAAGAGAATTTAGAATCAAAAGTTTTCATTATAATTGATTATCTTTCAAGCTTATATAATCTAGCTTTTAATTTAAATGCAACACCTCGTGAATAAATCGTTTCACCGGACGCCAGCTACTTGAATTGAGCTGCCTGGGGGCTTTGCTGTGTATTATAAACTTCTTCTCTGATTCGCTAAACCTCTTTAATAGATCCATGTAGGGCCTACGAGTCTTTTGATGCCTTCAAAGCATACGAATACATTGATATTTATCCAGAATCTTAACTACTTAACATTCACTTACCAGCTTTCAAACAAGAACGAACTAGCCCCAGGCAGCGATGCCGCATGTTCTATGGAGTGATCGTGACCGAATTTTGACTACTTGTCACATTTATTGACCCTTCCGGATACACACCAGCGACATCAAGAGGCTCTGGGGATGCTGGCGTAAGCACAGAGGTGATTCCAGCATGTGGGCCGATAGGGTTCATACTCGTGCCGGCGGAAACGTGTTCAATAACTTTGTGGAACCCTGACACTGTACCATTAAGGTGAGAGAACGTCGTAGGGAAATGCTTGTGGCTATTTAGTTCCAGGATTGGGCCGCTGAGGGGCATCTGGGCGTCTAGGCCGGGTGACGCTGTGTAGTAGCTATTCTAATTTCAGCAATGATAAAAGAAGTTACTTCCCTCTTCACGTTGAAATGTTCCTTATTATCTTCTCGCGGATAGTAAATAGCCAGCCAGTGCTTCCTGATCATATCCCTCAGGCTCCGGAAGGTTTTCAACATTTCAACTTAACGTATAAATAGGGAGTTATCCTAGTGAAAGTGTAGTGACACACTACTGACTAGTCTAATAAATAAAGGCTTTATTTCCATGGATTAAATATAAGGGTGGTTAATAAAGCGGCCTCATTGCGGCAAGATTTAAGGAGCTTAGCCGCCTAAAATATAATGTGTTAGGGTCCCTGTACTTGGGGTAGGCAACAGACATTTGTTGTTATACGAAGGTCTTCAAAATGATTAAGAGGGCTGTTTGAAGGGATACAGGGAGTCTCTTTGTCCATGAATTCTCGCCTTGCCTTGCCTTATAACGCTTAGCTCACTACTTTAATTCTTTCCTCCAAAGACTCTTTATGGCTTTCTATGAAATCTGTTTAACTGAGAGATGTTTTATTTGACTAGATGATTCCTCATTAAATTCACCTACATTCTCTAGCCTTGGATGCCTAATAGTCAGATCAACTCCTTGGCTAAGGCTCAAGGATAGGTAAATTACCTGAGTCACTTCGCTGGTGTTACGGGTTGTATCACTAATCTTAGCTCCTGAACCTATGCGACTTGTGTAAGATCCTAGCTCAAGCTGATGCTTAGGTCCGGCCGTAAAGAAAGCCCCTCCTGATGGTTGTACTCCTTATGTCGAACAGTAATTGGCAAGAGGGTGAGAAGCAAGTTTAATTCAAATTTTCTTAGCAATCCATCTTCCTTACAATAAACATCGCAGGATACAGCGTCCTTACCAACAGCGATATAACTAAGATATGAAAGAAACCATACTCGCTTATGAAGCAACTAATTAGCCAACGGTAATAACAGAGCTAAGTAGCTTATGTTCCATATCAACCTCAGGCAGTCGGTTAAACAACTTTCTATTCACCGTAAAAAGCTGTACCTAGATTCATGAGATTGTATTTCAGAATTTGTGCAACATACGTATCTTTAACTTTACTCTGTTGACACGTGAAGAGATTTCAGGGCGGTGTGGAGAAGTGCAGTTTAATCAATACCGAGGTCGTTTTGTGCACAGGTGAGGCAGACAAAACCGTTTTGCATTTTCGGTATACTTCGCCATTGTCTCATTCGCCCTATAGCGTGCCGTCGGTAAAATTCGTGGAAGCCATGGAATATTCTCTAATAGTGCACAGCCAGCTGACTATTTTTCCATTAACTTTACCACCGATGGGCCACGATTTGAGCCGCTTAGCTAAGATAAAACTGGGCTATATCATCACGACCGACCCAGGTAAGATGAGTAACAGGGCAACGTTCACCGGTCTGCGGCTTCTAACCAACAAACTTCACCCTACTCTCACTCGGAAAGATCATAGCGGAAAATATTGCACATATCTAGCTCATTGGTATTCGTCTGTTCGGCCACCTTTCCCGCTTTGGTAAAAAGACCATTATGAAGCACCGCGCTCGAATTCTTATGATATACGATCTCCGTTCATCGTCGCAGCATTGGCTGTAACCTATCGCTGACTGTCCATACATATCAATCTTCGTCACCGAAGTTCTGATATATTTCATGATGGCGAAGCGACGTGGCATAAAAAGGCCAGTAAACATCATGAGGCCTGTTGGATTGCGAATGGCCTCACGGAACTAAAAATGTGCCTCATCTGACAACGGTCATTTGCCAACCAAGAACAATTGCAGACCGCCATTTTGGAACTTCAAGGCAGTGCTTCAACTCCCGAACCAAGGAAACACCATCGCACACACGATTCGGAGCGGTTTCTCGGGAAGAAACGGCCTCTTTACGCGTGGCCGCCCCATGTAGCACCTATTTGATGTATTAAGCTTGGTTGAAACAGATCACTAATTGATCTTTTGTGGTAAATCCTCATGACTTTGGATTTTTCTGCGCCGTCGTATTTTCTTTATAAATATTCTGACTCCCACCATAGGATTATTCAACATCAAATCCACAACTCCTACGATATTGATTAAAACAAACTCCGTAATTTAAATATTCCTCTTTTCAACATGAATTTTTACTGCGTAAGGAGACTATTTGATTATAATCTTCTCAGTTGCTAATACATAAGCAGTGTTACTGTGGCCATGGGCCATGGAATCCAAGTGTCGATGCCCACTGTCACAGCTGCGGCCATCGACGATGCACTAGTTGTCGTGATGAAACAGGGAAATAAACTTCATGTCGAGAAAGTAAGTTGAGTACGAGCTTTGAGAAATGAGCATAAGGTTCTAACATTTTGAATAGACGCTATAGCAATCGTCGCTTCTACCCCAGATCAGATAAGGCCAACTCGACATATCAAAATTTATTTTAACGTTTTCGGTTATGCACATCAGTAGCTCGTTCGCTATTTGGGAGTGGGCCGATCCTAGTAGCACACTAGAAATCGTCACCTGACCTGCGTTATCGTGCTCTGCCTATATGAGTCGAAGGTGATCGCCATCACCAAGAGAAATAACGCGCCGGGCCGCAGTTTCTCCATCTATTGGCCATGGGTGGTGGACAGTCCAGGTTGCAGCAATGCACTATGCCGACATTGATTGGGTTGGGTGCTACCAGAGAGCGGCTTACCTAACTGTCGGAATTTCCCTTACACACTCTTCCTTTTTTTTTCACATGTGTTAAAACGCAAGTACTTAGACGTGGACTAGTCATTTCATATGGGTACTGTTACGGCAAATCTAAACATTAGATTGGTAAACCATAGATATGCTGTCGCAGAAGGACACCCTGGATTTTGGAATTTTCACTCAGAAGAAGCAAAAAATAGAAGTAAACAATTTAGATCATCTTTATAACCTTCATTATAAGTTCTTCTCATTATCAACTCGGGATGGTATCATGTTTAAGACCAATCACTTACTAGATAATCAGCATACACGCTAATATAACACTTCGGCACTTAGCTGCAAGGAGAACTTGACTCGGATCGATCTACTGTGACATCCGGATATTATACGTGAGCCTTGGCTGAGAGTGTGGAGTCACACCCTACTGTATTTCCGAATTTGTCCTTATTTAACTATGACGTACGATTCGTATCTGTTTGTGAAATTCAGACCACAAATGCCAAAGGAGAACGCTTTTCGCTTCAGTTCTTTAGCGCGCACAACGATACCGGTCGTGTTAAAAGTATAAGTTTTCTTAGAAGATAAAGCAGTCTGGATATGTAAACACCTAGATGGACGCACCTGATGCATCGCAGCCTCGACGGTGCCTCGATCGCGCTGGGCCCCGACACGCCTTCTTACTTGGGTATCTGCCTCATATTCTACGGAGTACTCCGAAAAGGAGGCTACTTTATTCGGTGTGCTGCGGCTGCGCCTCGGTACCCTATAACATCTTAGTTGCGAAGTATGTGGAGCCCGACATTACGTCTCCACGAGCAAAAGGCAACTCGGGAGAATAATACTCATAAAATTGCATTATGATAACTTTTGCAGAGCTAGAATCATTTTAGAGAAGCCAAACAGAGCATGGATCTCAAATTCCATTTGGAAACTCGAATTATTCATGATCAGCACAGCCTCAGTTAGGTTACTCAGCAAAGCACCTTCACCGGGCAATTTTCATGGGATACAGCCACCAAGCCCCATCACAAGATAGTCTAACAAGAAGATCCAGTATGATTCAGATTGTATCACCCAAGTTCGGCCAGATCAAGACTTTAGACTACGTCATGGCACGTGAACAAAGCCACTGCCTAAGTAGCTTCACTTTGATGCCTGGGCTGGGCACTATTTGATTAGCATAGCGGTGTGTGACAACGAATAGAGCATCTTCATACATCTACTCAACTATTCAAGAGTATGGTCGCTTGTGATCCAGTGAAACTTGTGTCGACCGAAACTTAAGCTGTAGAGTGGAGCTTGCCGGTAAACGACGTCCGCTTTCTGATTTTGTGCTGCGGCTATTACATAGTCTGACTACACAAAATTTATCCTGAATGTGAACCACATTGCATCACGACCAATAGATCACTGAGGCTGGTTGATTCAAGTAGCTTGACGGAGTAAAAAAACACACTTGCTTGGTATCGCTGGCAGTTCGTAGTGATAACATTGGGTCGGGTCATGTTCAAAGTCTCATGGCAGTGCTGGAACTCCGAGGCGAGTCAATGTTATGGGTTTCCTGGGATTTGACATGGCAGTTCTAGGCAATTCGTATCACCTTTCAGTCGTATCTGTAGTATGCGAGTTCCACAGATGTTTGTGCTTTAAGAAATCTCTTCTCGGTGGAAAACGCCTACAACTGGCATATATAAAGAGATGCTCGACGCTCCCTATTAACGATTCTCCTTTCAAAAGCATCAATTTCTTCAAGAGTTTGGAGCCGTCTTATTCAAAAACCCGCACCTGCCTCGCTTCACGCCAGAATTTCCCGAACATGGCTAGATACAGATATGTTGTGGTATACTACTGCGTAAAGCACCCCCTCCCTATGACAGTGGAAGTTATGCTAACAAGCTAAGTGCAATTGCAATGATGGGCCATGGAATCCAGAAGTGACAGGTCACTGCCAAAGCTGCCACCATGGCCTGTGTGGTAATTGTCGCAGTGAGCAGCAGAAAATCAGGATCTAACAGTTGAGGTAGACCCATGCTGCATTATAGTCAAATATGCCATTAACAGTACTAATGGGATTCATAGGCAACTCTCTTGTTTTAGGAGTACATCTGATTGATGGGGTAACATTGGCAGGCCGATATTAAGCCTGTATAATGTGTTTCCAAATTATTATATCGAACTCTCGTTGGCCTTTCATCATAAACTCTACCTGCGCTTTGTTATTGGAGAGGCAGCTCACACTAAAATATCCATTGTCACTCTACGAATTGACAATGTGAAGAGAAAATTCGACAGTGCAACACGACGGATTACGGAACGTCCATTCTACTTTCAAGTTGGTTGTGGTGATTCTCATTTCCTTGGTGTGGGATATAGAATTTGGGATGGTTTATGCTGTGGATATGAAAATTTCTTTATTGTTATGATGGGGATACACCGGGGTTCTCAATTTCGCAGGTGCCAAAATTTCTATTTTTGTTTCGTTGTATGAACATTTCATGTATCTTTGGGGGATGTGCGATTTGTTGCCAATATTCGCTTGTGCTAGGATTTTGTTGAGAATCAATACACGCCACCGGCTGGCAATTGAATTGATCACGAATTTGCTAAAAGACAGCCTATGTGTTCGAAATGAGGATAGTTGCAGCATCTCTGGATACTAACAATGATAAGTCGTTGGCCGTTTCGGGCGATGTACCATGCTATCGACGGCGACGAACTGGCAGTGTGCATATACCATTGAGTCGACCGTGTCACCTTGCATATTATCCGTGCTCTATAAAGACGACTTGGCAGCAAGTGTCAATTGGCTTGATTCCACGTGTCACGGTCTAGCATCCGCTTGTCGGTTGCATCACGTGCTTCACTATTTGCCTATGTGTGATAATTTCCCAAGTGAAGAATGCTCCCGCAAGTGGGTTGAGATGGTAGGCTGTGTAATACAGTAATATCTCTAATTTTCGGTAGAGTGTGCGCTATCCGGTTTTTTGAAGGTCGTCTTAAGAAGATGTCATTGGTAGCGTGGTAACCAGTCAGAGCCCAAGTTGGACAAAAGTAAGCATTTCGCCTAACCACAGCATAAAAGAAAAACCAGTAGCTGATGACAGGTCATTCTAGCTGATATGCGGCGTCCCGAGAGATTCCTCCTTTCATTGATCAATATTATTTGGTGATGTTGCCTTCTCTATAGCACCGTTAACTACGCAGGTTAAACTGTTACCTATCGTGTCCGGAGCATACTGCGCATGCAGCTATTGCTTGACCATCATGACATCGCCAGAATTGATGAGCTTACTAGTCCAGCTTCTTTACAGCATCGCCATCTGTTTATTGTAACTATTTCGACGGTAATCCGTTGAAAGCTGGAGCGATTAATTCGCTAGGTATATCGGTCAAGAGGACTTTCTTGTGATCGCATATGGCCATGGGCTCAAGGAGCAGGGAATATGCACCGAGACCTGCGACGATGAAGCCAGACGCCGACGTGCCTGAGGCCGTCGTCAATAATTGGGACTCGCCAGTAACCGAAAACCCAGAAGGCCCTCTTTATCGAATTTCTCTATAGTAATAATCATCCTCTGTGCTCTCGCTGTCAGTGATCATCGCCCTAATGTCAACCATGGAACCTGAGCTCTACCTTTGATTTATAGGTATACCATTGCTTGTAGGGATAATATAAGCGACGGCTCAAGAACGGGCGAGTAATCTGTGGCATCAGTATTGTCGTTATCGGAGACCACTACGAGTAACGTGCTAGTATGCATGAAACCAGCCACAGCGCCGTTCAATGTCGAGAGGTACGTAGTACTGTCGGGAGAGTCACGGTCTTGCGGATCCTGCATGGCCTGATTAAGAATAGCGATAATGCTGTTGCCGTCCGCTCTGCCGTCGTTCCTACCTCAACAGTAGTAGTTGTGTCTTCTTTGCCTCAATGGGGAAACTTGGACCAAAGATTATTTAGATGAACTCAACATTATACTCATCGCCGGCGAAAATGGTTGTTATATCCCTTGTCTCAATGGGAGATATAAGTAGCGTATAGTGTGCTTCCTCGAAGGTGGCATAATCGCCGAGTTAGAACTCTTAGTCTTCTTGTACATACTTGACCTCGGCTCCTTATTCTGACTGCTTGTTTTGGAACAACACGCCCTAACCTAGCTAGCTTGCATTGGGGGCTGCTTCTCTGATTTAATTGAGGTATTGTTGCGTGATTTAGCGAAGCCCCTGGATTTCGTCGCATTGCATATGTGCTTGGCGTCGGTCGTATGAGCAATTATACTGCCGTCTATGTTTTAAGATGTGAAGCCATCTCTGATCCCATAACGTACCTGTCGGCGACTCGGTGGTGGTTGGCGACACCTATAAATGAGCGGTGCTTCTCTATTCATTTTAGTACCATCTCGCTAGAGCGAGGGGTGTTGATGCAGTTCAACACAAAAAGTGACTCGGAATAATAATGACACCTAGATTCTTGACTGATGACTGGGAAAAATGAGAGGCAGCAGCTACATATTCACATTTTAGATTAGAACTTGCCCATCTTCATAAGCCTTGAGAAGTCGATACTTATGCCAGCATATGCACACGTTCCATGATGTTACAATAACTTGAAGACCTGACGACAATCAATCTACTTTTGTAGCATTATCTCTTGTAGATCACTTCCTGTTCGTTCTATTCTGGCGCGTTCTTGATTCCTTCACCAATACTTGCAAACCCACTCTCCTTCCTGTATAGGTAGCCCGATTTTTATGATCCTACAGCATAGAGTGAAACTTAACTTGGCCCAAAAACATTTCGTTCTGACGTAGTTACTACACATGGAACGGGCTTCGAAAGCTATGTACGAATCATTAAACTAAAGGAAAAAAAGTGCCTTTAACACTTGAGGTGAACGTTTGGCCTTATGAGCCTGCGAAGCTGCTCGGCTCCAATCCAAACATACCGAAGCTGCTCACCCTATTGCCGTACCCAGGGGATAGAAACCCAAACTATTGTTTCGGCACTGCCTTAGTAGCGGCTAGAAGCTAGTAGGTCTACATCCTAAGTGTGTGACTTTAAGTAGTTCTCGGCCTCACATGGCCCCTTTCGACACGTTACTGTCAAGAACCTTGTACTTGAGCTAGACAGCAGATACTTGTTGCTTCACGAAGGTCTATCTTCTCGAGAGCTGTCTATAGCGAGTTTTCTTGTCTACGTTTATGAGATTGTGTCTTGTAACAGTCGTGCGGTGATTCAGAAGTGTGGATGATGAGAGTACATCTCTTGTATCTGTTCTACTACAGAACAGATTGTGTAGTCTCCGAGATTCTATTTTGAATCAGTAAAATGCAGTTTTATATCTAGACAAACTTGGTTTTGGATGGTCAAATACTTCAAGAATTTGACGATATTGACAGGAGATGCTTTCTCACCTCTTCAGTACCAACTATTACACCTGCCGTGGTCCATTCAACGTTTGGGACTTGGGCCGAAGCTTTCGGCTTTTTGAAAGCTATACGTATATGTAAGTATATTTACGAACTCGAAATGTTTCTGAAGCAGCCAGGCTGTTTCTGAGGGGTGGCCATTAAAGCAATAACGAAACGATGTATTATTGATAGCGTGTTTGGAGGTAGGGGATTAATGCGTCGAGCTTTTCTTGAATAGGTTAATTCAGTGCTTCGTTAGTTTGCAAAATTGGCCTAGTACGACCTATAGTCGCATCCTCACTAGCCACAATTTGAATTACTACGTACTTAGCACAAGTCTGTATGGCTATGCTGAAATCCCGGCTGATCCGAGGATTATAGGTGTCTCTTTACTGCTTCAGCTGAAACTGCACTTCAGTTTAACCGAGCGATTTGTTATGCAGGTCGGCCCTGCTTCGCCAACAATGCGACAGCAATTAATCAACTTTCTGTGTTCGAATCTACTACAGCTGCTCAATCATTTGGGTCCGCTAGTAATATCATGCCTGGGATGCGCAAATTGAATAGGCTTCCTACAGAGGTTAAAGGATGATAGCTCAACACTAGTGACTTTTACACGTAAATGGTTGCCACAGTTCTAAATTAGAATACTTGTGGCGGATCGACCACGCCAACAGTCAGCTTTCTACTCTGTGTGCATCATCTATGTATTGTGATAAACCCCTTTCACGGAGATCTTGTTAAGTTTATACAGGGGGTGAGTACGTTTTGCACGGCAATTGAAAGGTTGGCGTTCTAAAGATACCTAAACCATAACCCTTCTATATAATAACTAGAATATGTGTGGCATACCTACATAGGCACACTTCGATACCATACATACCCAGCTGTGATTTCAGCGCTACGATAGTTGGCAGTCAGCAAGATGTACTCTTGGCGTACCAGACCCCAGTCGCGAAAGCCGGCTTCTGGCTTGTGCGTTACTTTGGGAGTGGCCAGAGCTGGTCCCGTGGAAATTCCTAATACGGTCGTACCGAACGGTTACAGCCCCTTGGCAAGAACCTATTGTAGACTAATTCTAGCCTTGTTTTCCTTACCGAACCCAGCGAACCACGAATACCGAAGCGTCAATAATGATTATGCTCCTGGACTCTGCCTTGAGAACATAGGCGATTTTTCTTCGAACTTTTATTCTATGTAGTATTTCGTTGCTGATCAAAGTCTAACACTTGTATGTGATCCTGAGGTAGATGGGAAAAGGATGAAAGTTAACCATAAATACGTTGGTGACGACGTCTCATCCCCACACCCGACTTACAGTACCGGTATATAATGCAACCCCACGTGTTTGAGATGGCTCCAATAGGTATCGCCACACATAGCACTGAAAAAACTCCATATAAGAAGGAAGGTATAATAAAAGTCAAGATTACTGTAAACTTCTTAGAGAGGTGTCTCTCCACCAGATTTTAAAGTACAGCTGGGAGAACCAGTAACAGGATGGAGTGGATACCCGCGGTGAGCGACTTGCCGTTCCAGGAGTCTGATATCAGATCTTAGCCCTTCTAGGCCATTTATGCTCATGGCACGCGAATCCTGCAAGACGCGATGATACCTATTTGCATATGCCTGGCTCGCCTGGGGTGAGCAACCCGTGCACTAGCCCACATATCAGCCAGGGTGCTCTTCTTACTTGAACATATGTAGTCAGCGATTCCCAGGTAGGACGGCCCTGCCACAATCCACGCATCCATTAACCTTGACAAGAGTCGCACACCTCTAAGTAATTGTCGCCGTTTGTTTCGCCCTCTCTTTTTCTTGGGAGGGGCAGAAGTGCCGGCGACAACATCAAGCTGCCAATCCATGGGAACGTCGGCTACTTGTTAGAGTAGCCAAGAATCGGTTCACCATGTCCGATCCCGCTCTCCCCACCGAGGCACCGTTAATGCATCCACCGCCGGGGCCGTCGTATGTGATCGTTCAACCAGTTGAGCTATCTTTCAGACTATTCGTTGCGAGCGTCATCATCGCCTTTCTTGTGTTAATCGCCCTCGCGCTGCGTGTGGTATCACGTTTCTACATAGCGTTAAAACTCGGCTGGGACGATGCACTTGTTTTTGTGGCTGCGATATTCGCCCTTGGACAAACAGTCCTCTTTGCACTTTGTGCGTATACCACTACTTCGCACTGAACAAGATCGAAATCCGTTTATTATGCTAACCTGGCTTATAAAGTGGTATTTGGCGGTTTAGGCCATCACGCCCAGACTGTACCCGCACCTAATCAGTTTTCCATCCCGAAGGTACGTTATCTACACTCCGGAAGATAATCCCTTGCAACTGAAAATCGAGATATATTAACATTTGTTACGCTATTAGGTTCTATTTAGCTTCGAGCTCTTTCACATCATCAGCTTGAACCTGGGCAAATTAAGCGCCCTCTTTTTCTATTTGAAGCTATTCAGCAACGAATCTGCCGCGAGAATCACGAAATGCGGCATAGTCGCAGTTTCTCTTGGGACAGTTGGCTTGATTTTATGGCAGTTTCTCTTCTGCCACCCGCTCTACAAAATGTGGGAATGGGATGGACTTGAAAACTGTGGTGATCGCGTACGTGAACGTCCCAGCCATATTTCACAATCTGCCGACTTGCATTACATTTGTGTCCCGGCCCGTTCTAACATCTTCTTTGTAGCAACCTCTGTATGTCGCTGTTTGCGTTTGGTCCATCTTCACCGATCTGCTGGTACTCGTTGTACCGCTACCTATCATTTGGAAACTAAAGATGGAACGAACTCAAAAGCTTCGACTCTCGTGGCTGTTTGCGGCGGGTCTGAGGTAAATTCTTGCCAAGCAAACTCCTTTATTGGTCACTTGAGTCACTAACGGGCTTCATCAACCATAGCGTTACTGCGACGTCCATTGTTCGTTTGGCCTACATAGTCACCATCAACTACCACGACGACTTCTCATTCCATAGCGTTCCCTCCACCTTCCTGGCGTTTTTAGAACCACCTGAAACGATCCTTTGCGTCAGTCTTCCGATGTTATATTCGCTTTTCGCCAGACTATGGCCAAGTAAAAACGGCCGTAATGCCTCTACTCCGCGTGCCGGATTACCTCATTCATATACATACGGCTCAAGCTTCGCACGCCGCGTCGATCCGCAGAAGCGTAGCTTTACACCCCTCGAAACGACCCTTCAGGACCCGTTCGAACTGAACGAGATGCATGGATCCCAACGAGAGGTGATGGTGTCCGCTGACAGAAAGTATAAACCAAATCGGACGGTGGCTTCGAGAACGAAGAGTATAGATCGCGATGCCGAGTCGAGTAGCGGGTCAGAGACCGGATTAGTAGAGATCGGGCCAAATGGAAGCCACGGTAACGGTGGGATAATGGTTTCAAAGGACTTTACGGTTTCGGTGACGCAACGCGAATGAACGCTAGCCATTAGATTTCATATAGGAGATCTGGGGTCAGGTATATTATAATCCATGAAGATTGTGGCCCGGTTCAATCTGGGCCACCATCTTATAATGTATATTATGAGAGAACGGCATTTGGCATTAGACCTTACGACTTGAGATACCCCAAAATTTGAAGAGAGACGGGTCTATTGACTTCGAGTGTTAACCAGCCGCCATCTTCCACGACTTAAAACAACCCAATTTGGGTTCGATGCCTTTTTTCGACATAGGCAACGTGCCGACTTATGCAGCTAAACCCGAATGTCGAGTCTTCACCACTGCAAGAAACATGCTTACAGACTCAAGATCCCTTTAGTCACGCCACCACCCCAATCAATACTTATCAACATCGGCATGAATGAGGAAGAGTTGTGAAGGCGAGTGATTTATCGAGACTGACGACGACGCCATGCCTCTTCATGCAGATGTCGGTCAGGGTCGCTATAGATCTGCTATAAATAGCGACGCGATCCGTAAAATAGAGGTTTCAGAGACACTAACCTAAGGGCTCAACTAGACTACTTGCTTGGTCTCCTAGCAAAGAAAATGAAGGCTTACGGGTCGCCATAACGCCTCGACGAGTAATACAGTTCTCACTTTAGCGGTTGGGGGTATTGGCTAAAAACTCCAAGCAGCTTAACAAATTCACCACTAGTCATCCTGAGGCTGGATGCGGTAAGTCACGATGATGATTATTTCATTGGGGCCACGCGTAAAAAAGAGGTGTCAGCTTGCTTGGTCATTATAACAATACCACCGTTTTTATTGCTCCCGGCATTCTCACCCTTTCATTACTTCTCTACTTTACTTCATGAAATTCCTCGACCTCGGTCGTCCGAGCCGGCTTTGTTGACTCTTCGGGCAGCCGCTTCCCATGGGATTCGGGAAGAACAATAGATCCGTCCCTGGCCTGGTTGGACCGCACAACTGCCCTCGGTTGCGGAATCAGCGGAACCAATGACTGGCGGATCGAATCTACTTTTGCGGTTCACACCACCTTCAGCGAGCCACGTAAATGAATAAGGCATTCGAGATTGGTTACGGTAGTAACCAGGAAATTCAGAAATAACATTTGAGTCTAAATGAGTCACTGGCTGCCTTATTCAAAACTTCCAACAATGTAACCCGCTTCTTCGGTATGCGACTGATGAGAATGGTGTCATAAATCCCCTCTCATCTTCATGCCCCCTCATTTGGATGCTTAAACTTGAACCCCTCCGCGACGACGAAGTCCGTTTTCAACAAAATCAAAGAGATCTCTATCGTACGACTTTAATATCCTCGAAAAAATGAATAGTTCATTGTCATTAATATATTTAGTAACATTGAGCATGAAATATTTCATGTTTGTCTACCGTCGGTCGCGCTTATTACCCACAAGCGTCGGTGCTAGTGACTCCCAATTCGGGACAATCTTATCCCCACATCGCGGAAGCGCTAGTCTGACTTACTTAAACAACTGCCGGTAATGAGGAGGTCTTAGCGGAAACTATGTCGATGACTGAGGATTACATAAATAGTAGCCGTGGGTGAGAACATCTAGGAAATGCTCTGTAATCCCTCGATGACGTTTGGTCGTTTGGTTCCATTACATAAGTAGAAGGTGTATTTCACCTAGACCTGTGTCGCATTGTTACTTTGCCCATCTCCTCGCCGTGTCTCGATATCCTCTATCTACCCTAACCCATCTCGCTACGTGCGTCGTACAACATTCAACGATCTCAAGATGGCTGCTCAAACCAAGGTCCCGATACCAGCTCTGCTGGACTTGACAATTGATAACATAACGCCGAACACGGTCAAAATTAATTCGCAAAGCGGCGACCGGCGTATGACGTACTTGATGGAACGTCTGGTAACACATATTCACGACTTTGCTAGAGAAACACGCATCAGCACTGAGGAATGGATGGCCGGGCTCAACTTCCTAGTGCAATGCGGTCAGATTAGTAGCGACGTTCGCCATGTAAGTCTCTATAGTGTAGCCGACTCTACATAGGCTGCTGCCATAGGATGATGCATAGCCTGGGTGACTAACAGCAGCGTCTGATGCGGTCGTCCTGATAGGAATTTATTCTGCTATCCGATGTCCTGGGTCTTTCTCTCTTAGTCGATAGCATCAATCACCCGAAGCCGCCCAACACGACCGAAGGTTCAGTTCTGGGCCCATTCCACACGCATGATGCGCCGACGCTTGAGCATGGCACAAATATGTCCTCGGACCCTAAGGGAGAGCCGCTACTATGCATCTGTACGGTCAAAGATACGAATGGGAAACCGGTTGAGGGTGCGAAGATCGATATATGGGAAACTGATAGCACTGGACATTATGATGTCCAACACTCTGATCGAAACGAACCTTCCGAGCGATGTGTCATGACGAGTGACGCTAACGGAGCCTTTTGGTTCAAGTGTATCTTGCCTGTCAGCTATCCCATCCCGCACGATGGGCCTGTCGGTAAGCTCCTGGAGAAACTGAATAGGCATCCCTGGCGGCCAGCGCATTTGCACTTTATGTTTGAGAAGAAGGGTTGGGATCATTTGATCACGTGAGTTTTCCGCCTGGTTGTAGTAGGCTTCGGCTCGTTACAACATATTCATACTGATACTTACGGGTTTTAGGGCGCTGTATATGCGCGGCGACCCCTACGAGACATCAGATGCCGTTTTCGGGGTGAAGAAGAGTCTAATCGTGGAGCCACAGAAAATAGACGGTGCCACAGCTAGGGAGTATGGGGTCCCCGAAGGCAGCTGGGTTCTGAAGCACGATTTCGTATTGACGACTGAAAAGGAGACAGAGGATCTGAGGGATAGGCTTGCTCATGAAGCTCTTGAAAAACAGGGACTTGTCCTAAAACTCGTTGATCATCTACCTGTCCCTGATCTTGATTGATTTTAATACTGGACGGGTCACAGAACTAAGGCGATTGCTTTCTTGGGTGGGTGAGCTATGTATCATGTACATTCCCATATCAAAATTTGTTAACGAGGGTCAACCGGCGGTCTGGAAATGCGATTTAAACTAAGCGTTTTGCGAAAGGAATCGAGTCCGCATGTGAAACTTGACCTGGATAGACCTAACGTGAGATTTGATAAGGCAATTCGTTAAGGCTATGTAGAATTGGGAAGGATGAGGTTGTCGCGGCTCAGCGTTCTCTAGTCAGCAGTAAGCCCAATGAGACTGGTGATGGCCGAGCTGGCAAGAGGCGCAATAAGTCTAATTTTGGGCGTTAGGCTGCTTTGAGCGTAATCTCTGACGAGGCGCAAGTTGACTGTATGTGGGCTGGAAGCATTGCTCGTGACATGTGACTCTCTATTAATGTGAGGAACTGATCCCATCCTGGCGGGCCACATCCCATGATATCCTAAAGAAGTTCGCCTCATCAAAAGTCCTGCACTAAAACACATAGAGTCAATTATCGCCATGCTGACCGCGATTTCTGAGATGCAAGGATTGCAAAGAAAAGCTTGCGGTCTAAAAAGTTACCAGAATAGGAAGAAAACGGCTACAAAATCACTTACCGCCTGTCTCACCAGTTAAA
This sequence comes from Xylaria sp. Z34, assembly GCA_037356055.1. Lineage (NCBI taxonomy): Eukaryota > Fungi > Ascomycota > Sordariomycetes > Xylariales > Xylariaceae > Xylaria > Xylaria sp. Z34. The sequence goes on along the minus strand of JBAWJW010000041.1, from coordinate 231,561 downwards.
GGCCTTTCGACCGCCATTTTCTTCCCTTTCTCCCCTGATCCCGTCTCATCTTCGTCTTCGCTCTCTTCGACCCAGCCAGGCTCCTCGTTGTCAAACCAGGCATCTTCCTGTTCTCGGCGTTCAAGCGCGTCATACTCATCGTCCTCGTCGACGGTGCGATAACTAAAATCCTCATCTCCACCAGCGACGAACCGAAGGCGCAGGAATTCGTCCCAGCGCGCACGGCCTTCTTCTGCGGTTTTTGGGGTAGAGCGCTTCTCGAGATCGTGTGTCTCTAACGCTTCTAGCTCATCCCAGCTCATCTGCGTATCCGGTGCTGCGTTTGATTCAGAGCGCCCCCAAGTGCCAGATGATGACCTTGAACCTGACTGTGGGATAGAGCCATTCGTATCATTCCCCTCAAAGCTTCCACGTCTCCTAGGCACGTCGTCGGCTAATTTTGAAAGCCGCGCCTCTCCCCTCAGCAGATCGATCTCGAGAACACGGCCGAAGCCCTTAGCGCGACCCTCCTTCTCACGCTCATCGGAAGACTGGAAGCGCCTTATCAAAACATCATAGAGAACAGGGTCAGCCAACTCATGTTCCAGTGAGCGAAAATACGACGGGTGGCGTGATAACCACTCCCGGCGGCGGTTACGCACGCGAATCTGGGCTGCATGCGCTGGTGTTTTGGGTGGTCGTGGTTGCGGCCTCTCGTAAGGAGACGAGGGGGATGATTCTTGGGGCGATGCGGACGCGCGACCAGGTTCTGGATGTGGCGACTCGAGTGAGTCTATAACAAGCGCCATGATCACAGTTTGGGTTAAATTCGTCTTAATGTAGGTGTGTCGTATATACCATATAGATTTTGAATGATTTATTCCCCATTGTTGATATTTTGGAAAGAGCTTGACTAAAGCAACTGCATTAGGTAGTTGAGTTGGAAGTTGAGATGAAATGCATCACTACGAGTACAGTACTATAGTCTGCTAGCGCACACTGTAGGTAGGCCTGCCAGCTACTGTAGCGCCCACACGTAGGTACCCATGTATGTACATATAGGTACACAACGCAGGTAGGTACGTACATACCTCTAAGTACTTGCCTGCCTTCACAAAAGAAGTAAACTTATATAAAGAAGCTGCTCTCTTTCTTGAAGTTGAAACCTTTAACGAGACCGCCTTCCTTCATCTAGCAGCCATGCATACCAAGATATTCTTTAATTCTAAACGGCCATTTCACGTCAGCAGCGGCTCTCTCCATGACATTCGTGCGATATCAATATTCAACCTATACAGACTTATATGTCCTTCACTGAAACCAAACCACTCACAATACCCTGGTACCTGGCTTCCAAGGCCATTACTATTTTATCCTTTCTTTGTTTCCATCTAGACTACACTCGTCCCCGTCAGCGCACATGAGGGACAGCTCTGCTTCGCAGCTCGCCTCGACAAGGCGGCGAGGCCAATCCCAAAAACCAACACGAAAAAAGCGCAGAGATGCCAGGAGAGCCTCGAAGGAAAAGCGTAAAGCTAAGAGGCAGCTTATGAAACAGGAAATACGAGCTATCTTATCCCCATCCTCTCCGCGTATAACGCTTCAGAGCAGTCCTGCACATGTCGATAGTCAAAATACAACACAGGTTTCGCATGCAGACGCGTCTAGCCTGCCCGCCATCTCGACACTAGAACCTGTTGTTCGCGCTTCATCAACGTTGCCACCAGGATATAGTTTTGTTCCGAAAGGGGATCCTTATATAACTCGGCACTGTCGAAAGCGGACTCAACTAGCACGTCAAGTTGTTTACGCCGTTATCAATGACGAGAAAAAACAAGTTGGGATCCGGGTTCCCTTGCCTATTCATACGGCAGTCCTAGAGTCAGCGAAGGCTACACGGGATCACCGACAGCTATTGACGAAGAAACGCGATGAGGACATAGAGGAGCGCTTTAGAGTAGCAAGTAAGTTTTAGACCCGTCCTCGCCCTGTGTTATCTCGGGTTCAAGCTGCTAAAGTCAATCATTATAGTCTTGAAACAGTTCCCGCGCATGCCACATGAAGAAGTTCGCAAGATTATTCTTCATGCGACGAAGAAAGGAAAGGGTCGCGTCGGGCGTACCGGAAAATTGAACTTGGCAGCAAAGGCTTATCTGGCTACCCACGCCCACACACGTCATACCAAAACGAACTACGACGGCTTGTTGATGACAGGAACTGATCGTAAAGCCGCAAGAAGTAGTACGATCCGCAATGTCTTCGGCGTACTCGATGAATGGGGACTGGTGGCCAAGAAACGGAATGTTGACAAGGTCAAAAAACAGATTCCTACAAAGTCCACCCAGAAAACAAAGGATGGCGCTACGGTCTTAACGTCCACAGCAAAAACTACTAAGAAATCAGCAGGAGCCGGACAGGAAGATAGGGTCGACGCGGCCCTAGATGAGCCACGACGAAAGATAACGACTGTCGCAAGCCCAGTCGAAGCCGTGAGAGGGCCAAGTGTGATTTCCAAAACCGCCCCAGTCTCTGCCAACGTTATTATGACACGCAGCAGGTCTAAGGCGGGAAACGCATAACCAGTAAGAAGCCATGAGGCATTTGAGGACCCAGGAATCAATCCCACAGATAATCATCGCCTAACGCCGATGATATCTCTAGGCGCGCGATCATCAATTCATGGTTGAAGGTCTATAATGGAATGTCGGTGTACCACATCAGCACCCGCCCCTGGCAAGATAATAAACGGCACCTGGTGAGAAGATATACGTGACAACCAAGTTTTTTCGTTTTGCGGATCAGTATATATTATGCATGCTACTGTGACGGAGGAGGATCTCGGACAAGTAAAAGTTGGATGCGGCCTCGGAGTTCATCTGTGGTAGATAGCACCCCATGCTTTCTTATATGGGGTTGAGGATCAAAGCAGACATCTAGTTGAATTATGTTCTTAGGAGAGCTTGGACGATGTTAAAATTGATTGAACACTATTGGAGGTTGTTAGTGGATAGATGTGTTGCGGTAGACGAGAAGACATAATGCCACCTATGTAAATTCGCATGTATCAGCTGCACGGCGAAAAAAAGTTTCCATTATTCAATAATGATCTCTACCGAGCATAGTAGCCACTTTTGCAGGACATAGAGAAAAAAATCCAGCACAAACAATATTAGTCCGAAGATAGCAGGACAACCTCAGCTCTTCGAGAAACTGACTCGATAGCAAATAAGGTCGCATGTGGTCTTCAATTGGTTCTGGTTCTTGCCCGGATTTACCGCTGCCCTCGACTCCGTGGAACTCCTCGGCCCCGGACGGACCGCCGGACAATTCGGATGTCATCTTTGGAATCCGATATTACCCATTTGGCTGTGACCTGGCCAGACAGCATTGCCTTTTAACTTCACGTGGTGTTCAATTACCCGGTTATGTGACGGGTCCGTGGTCCACTTATTCATCTATCTATAGAGATTCTCGCATTTGACTCGCGCGCGTTATGTTTCCCTTTGAGGAACGCTTGTGAGACTCAATTATCACCGCAGAATAGACGAGCCCCCTTGAGTCATCGTTGTCACTTACGCTTATACCGCCCATTCATTCAATGCGTACGATCTCAATATTTACCCAGATAGGTAAACAACCAAAGTTTCGATGAGATCACACCAGAGCGGACGGGCCGAGCAGCAGAAATCTTGTCGCCGACTTTTGCCGGGACTTCCCTCACACTCATCGGAGATCGACCATGGCTACAAATCATAGTACCTGCTGTGCGGGAGCCTACTCTCTCCGTGACCGCAAGACTATACAGGCAAGATTCCATTTTGGGAGGCATAGTAAAAGCATTAGTTGGTACGCTAGTTCATGGCCCACCGCATCCCAACACGGAGAAGGGTATTGAGCTTGAGGCACTTACACCAATTCAAGAAGGTGTATATAAGAAAGGGAGAGAGGCCACCCAAAGCTATCGAGCTATGTTCCTCTCATACCAGAGCACAATCAAGACCCGAGATCCTCCCTACAGTCACTACTAGACCGAAAGATCAACCCCGAAGACAATCAACATCGGTTATCAATCAATCCTCAAAATGACCATCCTAGAAATCGCCCTCCCGAAGCTCAAGAGCGACCCAGCGCTCATCGAAGAGTTGAAGACGCTGGCGCCGCCATTCGTCGCCAACCTGCAGAAAGCGGGTGTCATGAACGGGCTGCGCGGGTTCTTCGAGACGGAGAATGGACGAGACATCAGGAATGAGTTCAGAGAGATTCTACTCTTACGTGTGCCACCCACCCACCCACCCATCCCCTTCCTTTCCTTTTTCTCTTATCTCGCTCGCCCGCCAGTGACTCACAGGCCATACTAACTATACTCTAGAATGGCCCACGGCCCAACACTTCCAGGACTTCGTCGTGTCCCCCGGTTATCTCGAGTTCGCAGGCAAGCTGAAGGAGAAATTCGCTGCCGGGCCGGCGGAGCTCAAGCTCTTCGAGTCCGGCAGCGAGGTATCGCAGCTGTTCGCGGGGGTAGGGGCGGAGGCGGAAACGGTCGTCGAGTACGTCATGGTCAAGCCCAGGGAGGAAGCGGGGGTGGATGGCGTGCTGCAGAAGCTGCAGTCCGGGCTTTCCCAGCTCGGGAGCGCTAAGGCGGCCGTCAGGAAGAGCTCCAATCTCGCCACTCAGGAGATCGCGCTTGTGAGCCTGTACACAAGCGATGCTGTAAGTAGTTGTTCGGGCTGTAGATGCACAGTTTTGGTTATATGATCGCTTCATCACATGTTTTTCACTAACTTGGGTATACAGGATCTCGAAACTGCGAAGGCGTCAGAGGCTCGAAAACAGCTTCTGGCTGATATTGCCAATAACGCCGACCTCACGAGCTTGGTTGCGCATGTTAGGAAAGTCATCCCTCTCCCGGGCAATTAGTTGATTCTCCGACACGCCTCGACGAGAAAAGATAGGTTTTGATGGGTTAGCCTCTCCGCTCCAAATTTTTGAGATCGGGTTCATCTTTGTATGACCCAGAGAAATAAAAACAATACCGTCTACCAAAAAGCTCGAATTAGTATTCAAAGTAGTGAACTTCTTGCTGTAACTCGTGCAAATTCTGGCGATGGGTTTATGCTGCGATAACCATGCTACGCCCGACCTGGTACTTGAACCATATCAAGCTTACTCAAGTTTATTACTCGTTGTTCAAATAATAATATTATTAGAACTGATTTTTTTGATAACTTCATTAAAGGTATTGTGAGGTAGATATGTGGAGGACAATGTCTAGATCAGGACCCCTCACGGGTCTCAATTACCCCATCCTGTCCAAGATCAACATCAATAACAGTCCGACATGTGAATGAACGGTTGATGACAAATCAATGCGCGCCCTCCTGTCAATTTACACCTACGGTACAGAATAAGTGGTGCAAGTAGTCCTCAATTATCAATGCGAATATACATCTAGTATTAATACCCAGCTCATTGACCCTTCATACGATTTGGCATCGCCTGGTAGAAGACATACACGAGCCGCTAATAGTACGGCGCCCCGCAATCCACAGTCTCCTTCTCCGTCTATATCTAGGTTGAGTAGAAGTATCTCACCATGGCACAATCCCAGCCACCAGAACACCTGAAGGGCTTTGAAAGTCTCAGCCCGGGGACATACGATACGCCTGGTGGAGGTATCCTTTCCTACTCCCACACGCCGGCTTCGCAACACAAAGTAGAAGCCCCTATCCTGGTCTTACTTCACGGCTGGCCACAGACAAGATACATTTGGCGCTATGCTGTACCGTTACTTTCGAAAATGGGTTACACGCTCTTCGTGCCAGATCTACCTGGCTACGGATACAGCACCATGTCGAAAGCTTCGGCATCAGATGTGGGCGCAAAATCCGAGCATGATCGAGTGAGGTGAGTTACTGGAATTTTTTACCCCCTTTTTTCGCATGTCTGAATTGCCTCAACGGGGATATTTCGCCCTTGCTAGTCCTGAAAGCTCCCGAGACCCTGAGCCATTCCCATAAACGAGCATTATTGGCTTAGTGTTGACATATATAGCGTCGGATACGGGATACTATCGGCTGTGCGCGCGGTTTACGGCGGCATCGGCAACGGAGACGAGCTCAAAGTCGTGCTGATAGGTCACGACAGAGGAGGCCGCGTGACCCAGCGCCTCGTCACATCATCCTCTGGTTCCCCTCTTCCTGTCCCCCAATCTCTCAATATTCGCGTTCTCGGCGCGATGCTCCTGGATATTGTGCCCTACAGTGCGCAATGGGATGCACATGCCAACCCTCGAGCCTCGACCAGGTATTGGCATTGGACATTTCTGCCCTCGGCGTTCAGCGTGCCCATGGTGCAGGCCTACGGCGGCGGCCGGTTTTGCCGTGAATTCATAACCGTGTCTGTGGGGAGCAGCGAAGCTGGACGCAAGAGTTTATTTGCTGATGACGCTATCGAGCATTATGCGAGCTGCTACGAGCGAGACGAGGTGATCCGCGGGGGCGCGGCCGATTATAGCTCTGGGGCAGCTGAAGACTGGGATGCCCAGCAGGAGGATATAAGAGAGGGGCGGAAAATGCAGGTCCCTGTAGTTGTGCTCTACTCCGAGGGCCTGAACAAGTTACATGGTGGTAATGTTGAGGCGATCTGGAAACAGTGGGCGAGCTCCGACGCCAACCTTCAAATTTATGCTATGCAGAGTGGTGTGGGCCACTACATACCAGAGGAGGCGCCAGAAGCGACCAACAAGCATATTGTGAGCTTTCTTGAAGGACTTGGCCTATAGGCCTAGATGGAGGTAGAACGCGGGATGACAGGAACTGCAACTAGCACCTGGTGAATTGTCACACCGGTCCTTAAAGTTGAAGATACGAACCTAGGTTCTCGCCTAAAATGATACGAGATATCTGATATTCGTAACTCAGTGGCTCCTAATAGGTGGGGAGCGGCAACTAGCCTCGATGTTTTACAAGTACGTGAAAACTTGTAACTTGATGTAGTCGCCTGCGTCATATAACTGATATACGACACTTGTTCCTGACGTGATGCCGCGTTCTCGTAGCAAAGTAAAACACATCAATGATTTTCGAGACGTTTGGTGACCTCTTCAACGCGAGCAGCCCCGCCCAGAAACTGTCTCACCGTTTCGTGGTCCTGTCCATTACCCCCTTGCACAACCATTTTAACCACCTCTCCATCGTCGTTCATGACCAGGCGACCGGAGCGTCCATCGCGCCACTGCAGGCTGATCTGTTTCGCCTCGGCGTCTGCGGCGCTGATATCGGTAATGTCCGTCTCCAACTCCTGATCGGAGGGTTTCCTCGAGTTCAGACCCGCTGCCTTTTTCATGTCGCCAATGACGGCAGCGCGGTTGTGATAGCGAACCAGCTCTCTTCGCAGAGCGCGTACGAAGCGCGAAAGATCCTGCTTCTTGGGGGCGTCATCGTCGTCGTCTTTGACTGTAGGCAGAGGCAAGTGCCGGGCGACCAAGCCCGACAGTGGGATGCACTGGGGAACAGTATGGCGATGGACACGGAGAAGGCGGCGGTCCGGGTAGGGGCGGTTCAGCATGACGTAGTAGGGTCGGACGAACTTGGCTTTGGACATGATCTCGAAACGGAGACCAAGGACGTTGCCACCGTCGACGGCATTGGGGTCTGGGTCGTTGACCTTGAAGGTGGTGAGGGAGGCGCAGGCGCGGTACAGACAGCGCTGCTTGTGCGCGCTTTGCTCCCGAAACCGCTCGAGGAGCTTCAGCTTGGTGGCGTCTCTGGTCTTGGATGGTCGCGCCCCCACTGTTTGCGATTGGAGAATCTGGCGCGTCGAATCGGCCGTCATCAATGTTGATGTTTGCAGCCTGACATCGTTCTTCAACGATTCGACTGCATGTTGTTAGCATATCGCGGACCATCGCCAAGCGCCAAAGTAAACAAAGCCCCTCCCAAAGCTTATATAGACTGAGGCATCCAGAAGGTTCTCATACCTTGTGCCCTCAATTTCGCAATCTCATCGTGCAATCTGTCCCCTACGGACAACTCGGGAGACGGGGACGTCCGAGCGGCCATATTGATGTTGATGTCGATGTCGAAGAATTGTTATGATGTGCTGTAGAATCAAGCCACTGTAGATACGCGACAGCATGCCCAGCCAGATTTAGTTAGTTGGGTTTAGGTAAGTTCCGAGAGATGCCAGCCGGAAGGGACACTGACGACAGACGAGACTGGGGGTGGATAAGCTTATCCTTGGCCTAACCTTGGGTGCAGCACAGTGGGAACCTGTCAGGATTGTGGGGTTGGTGCATCTCTCGCATGGGCTTGATTACAGGGGGACTATGTACTATATTTCGCGGCTAGATAAGCTCGGGTTAGCTACCGTATAGAATTGTTCGAAGCCTGATAAAGACAGATAGGCTCCCTGCCTACTTTCGGCGAGAACACTTTTCAGAATCTTGTTGGTTTTTGGTTTTTGAGAGGGATTCGAATTCTGCACCTCTCGCGCACTCCTCCCTCCCTACCTACCTCCCTGTCTATTCTCGGGTTACTCCCACTTGTCACTCGTTGTCCCAACATCTACGAACTAGATCCAGATCCCAATCTGGATTCCGATCCCACATCCGCATCCGCATCCACACCCACATCGACGTCGCCACGACCATCAGCTTAGTGCGCCAAGCAACCGAGTCGCAAAAAGGCCACCTTTGCCCATTATTTTCTTTTTTTTATATAGAATTTGTCTCGGGTCCTGCCGTGTTTCGGAACAGCATATTATTTTGCTTGTTTCAACGTTAGAGGGCCTAATACTCCCTTGCCTGCTCAGAGGGGGCAATATATGCAATTCACGTCTACGATCCCTATCCACCGCGCTACCGTCTATTTTAAGCTCCGTTAGTAATAAGGCCGCATCTTCGACCGCACTTGGTAATCAGTCTATCGGCCGCTCGCGCCTCACGTCCAAGATTTTCCTGTCTCGCTCAAGCGCCGCCCTGACCGTCCATCTCTTCCCTCCGTCTGCTCCCTGCCACAAGCACGAATGGCCCAAACTCGACGGTCAAAGCCATCCAAGAGCGACAAGCTGTCCGTCTCGACAAGTGGTGCTTCCTTCGATCAGCAAAACGGCAGTATGTCGACTGTCGAGCTCCGGCGCAAGAACGCCGCCCCCCAAGACTCGGGCCAGGTTGCCTCGAACCTCATGGCCCGCGAATCTTTTTCTTTAGACAACGCGGTCCCCAAGACCCCAATCGCAAACAACCATGGGTTCTTCGAGCTTCCCCGGGCAGACCAGCGGAATTTCCTACTGCTGGTCCTGTTATACTTCCTTCAGGGTGTTCCCATGGGTCTGGCCGGTGGCTCGGTACCCTTTCTCCTAAAGGAGCACCTATCATTTGGCGAGATAGGCGTCTTCAGCTTGGCTGCCTATCCCTATTCGTTGAAGCTTTTTTGGAGCCCTATAGTCGATGCCGTGTGGAGCCCCAGGTTCGGCAGAAGAAAGAGCTGGATCCTTCCGATCCAATTAATATCGGGGTTCAGCATGTTGTGGTTGGGTTCCAAAATTGACGAACTTATGGCGACCACGGGGAAACCAGGTGGGCCGACCATTTGGAGCTTCACGGGCTGGTGGTTCTTCCTCGTCTTCATGTGTGCCACCCAGGATATTGCCGTGGACGGTTGGGCTTTGACCTTGTTGACCCCCGGCAATGTCTCCTACGCCTCCACGGCGCAGACTGTCGGTCTTACGGCCGGCCACTTCCTGTCGTACACTGTGTTCCTAGCTTTCAACTCGGAGGATTTTGCGAACAAGTATTTCCGTTCCGTACCTGCAGAAGGGGGCCTGATGGATCTGGGTGGTTATCTTACCTTTTGGGGTTGGACGTATATTGCTATCACGGCTGGTCTTGCGCTACTCAAGAAAGAAGAGAAGACGCAGAACGAGGATGGTATATGGGATGTCTATAAGATCATGTGGGATGTTCTCAAGCTTAAAAACATTCAAACAATCATCATTGTTCATCTTATCTCCAAGATTGGCTTCCAGGCCAACGACGGTGTGACAAACCTCAAGCTTCTAGAGAAGGGCTTCGGTAAAGAGAATATGGCCCTGACGGTCCTCATCGACTTCCCCTTTGAGATCGGGCTTGGCTACTACGCGGGCAAATGGTCACAGGAATACACGCCGATGCGTCTCTGGTGTTGGGGGTTTATCGGCCGACTCGCCGCCGCCGTTATTGCCCAGATGACGGTTAGCATTTTCCCGGCCGACGGCGTAAACTCTTGGTATCTCCTTCTCGTCATTGCCGAACATGTGTTTTCGACCTTTACGCAGACCGTCATGTTCGTGGCGGTCTCGGCCTTCCATGCCCGAGTCGCGGATCCTGTTATAGGCGGTACTTACATGACATTACTTGCAACGTAAGCCTATTATTTCCTCCTATCTATCCTAGTCTCTATATACATACTAACTCAACGTTTAGGGTATCTAATCTTGGCGGCACATTCCCTCGGTACTTCGTCCTTCGATTAGTCGATTCCTTCACGCAGGCCACATGTCGCCCCCCATCAGAGAAACTGGATACTTCGTTCTTGAAGGGCCCGTTAGTGACGGAGGCGTTTTCCTGCGCCGTCCAAGCCGAGAGGGAGCGATGCACGAATGGCGGGGGCTCGTGTGAGATCCTCCACGACGGCTACTATATAGTGAACGTGCTATGCATCATTGCTGGCATTGTGACATTCGTAATGTACATCCAGAAAAAGGTCCTGGCGCTCCAACTTCTCCCGTTGAGGGCCTGGCGCTTGAATGCGCAGAAAGCGTGAGGGAAAAATAAAATCTCCATGTCTGCATGTACACTAGATATAGATCAAGTTAAAGATGAAACTATTCAAAACACCGTGTTGCACGGCATATGCCGCCTTGACTCAGCATTGGGGTTCATTGCTCCATGGGGTATAAATAGTCCCTTAGGTAACTTAAGTAGTTGTTTGTTAGCATGTACAGAAAACCTAATCTTCGAACTCGTCCAATATACTCAACAGCTCCCCTACAAGCGATGATTGGTCAACAACCATAGTTTTCACGCGCACTATTACCCATTGCGTGTTCAGAAGCAGAAGCATCTTGCCGAGTTCATGTGAGGTCAATATATTTTGAACACTAGAGATTCATGCCCCCTATACGTTTAAGTACGAAACCTGATTGAATCGCTATATGTACTGCATGTCCTATACTAAATTAACTCGAAACGCTTGATTGAAGGTATAGGTTGGATAATGTACGGAAAATCAAGTTGCCGCCCTACTCGAGAGATAGAGACAGATGTTATGCGCCGCCCCAAGGATATATATGCAACCTCTGATGTTGGTGCCGACATGAAAAGGAACCAAAGCAGACGAAAAATCCAACGCTGGCAAACTTGATGCAGTAATCACGAGAAAGGAACCATTCACAGGTCAGCAACGGCACCAGCACCGACGGTCCACTCCTTCCAGCCCTTCTTCTCGCCGGGCAGCGAGATGCCCTCCCACTCGTCGCGGGTGACGCTCTTCCACTCGTCGACGGGGATCCAGCCGATGTAGGCGCGGTCGCCGAAGCCGCCGACCCAGTAGATCTGTTGCACGACGAGCCTCACGAACTCGGAGACGTGGATGCGGTTCCCCGGGAGCCAGTACTTGGCGTCCGGGTGCTTCTCGACGAAACACTTGGACAGGGCGGCCGTGGCGGACGGATCGTCGATCTTCTCGATATAGCCCAGCAGGCTGAAGCGCGGGAGGTTCGCGGCGCTGTAGGGAACCACCTCCTTGGGCGGATCGTTCTCGTCGTCATCGTCGTCGTCCGAACCGACGCCTAGCCAGTTCATGAGACGAGACAAGAAGCCCGGGGTAGAGGTAGTAGCGGATTGGATGCGCTTGTCGGGCGGGTAGGGAGGGGTCCACTGCTGGGCGAGACTGATGTTGGATCCGTCGCGCACGTTCTTGAAGGTGGTCTCGATGTTGATGGCCAGGAAGGTGGGGTTTCCCTCGTCCTCGCAGTCGGCGACGTATTCCATCAGGGTGTGCGGCATGCCGCCGATGCCGTCCGGTCGATTCTCCTCGGCACTGTACTTGTCATCGTCCGCGGGGAAAGTCGTCGCGAGGTTCCCGAGAGGCGTCAGCGCCAGGATGCGCCGGCCCATGACCGCCGATTCGTACGAGGTGGGGATCCTGTGTCCCGACGACGACGATGTTGGCGGGTTGCTGAAGATGTGCTCGGGCGGCGAGAGCGTGCCGGCTTCGGCGGCGACGGCGGCCAGTGAGACCAGCGGGATGCTGCTAGTGAGTCTCATCGTGAAACAGGCAAGGCAAGTTTAGTTATAAGAAGAAAACAACGAACAAGTACAGATGGTATGATGGGAGGAAACACTAGTTTACTATTTGTATCGTATCGTATCTAGGCAGGTAGCTATATACATAATCATCAGTGTAAGCAAGGCACCTGGATACATACTGTGGTGGTCTCGGAGCTGGGGTGAGTTTCAAGGTTGCTTATCAGATGATCGAGCTGATGGATCCAATCACCCGACGCAATCCGGACGCCTAGACCGAGGTCTTACCTAAGTACTCGGAATAGGTGCAGCATGCCAGATGCACTGTGATTAGTGGAGACTGTGTTAAACGGTAATGCAGCATATCATTATATGCATCAACTGAAGGGAAAGTGGAGTGGCAGGTGAGCCCCGCCATTTACCTTAGGTAAATTGCCACACTCAAAGCGAAATCACGTGATCCCACACAACAGGGGCTTTCAAGCCCACGAATTATGACTCCTCCAAGTTCCGCCGCCCCCGATATTCGAAAAGAAGCCCACAAGCCAACTTCTGTTCGCCGACAACACCGCTCGCATCTCGACGACAACGACACCATCACATAACGTCTCGCCGACTAATTCTTCAACATGGGTAAAGTTCACGGCTCCCTGGCTCGTGCCGGAAAGTATGTCCTCACTTACCCACCAAGGCGGGCGGCCCTCTTGTGCTTGTGCTAACGAAATATCTTCTAGGGTCAAGTCTCAGACTCCAAGCAAGTCATCCCCGACCGACCACAAAGTTAACGACGACTAACCATCTCTTGCAGAGGTCGAGAAGCAGGAGAAGGCCAAGGTTCCCAAGGGCCGTGCCAAGAAGAGACTCCAGGTCAGCGACGCCCCGAACCACCCGCTTGCCCTGCAAATACACCTTGTGTTCTTTGTCTGAAACGATATGCGACGATGATGCCGGACGCCTTGTAGGGACATGTCAAGTCTCACGCTCCAGACGCACATTGGCTACCAGGGTGTGTGTGTTGCGCATGGTTGACTTGATTGACTTGATCTGGGTGTCTGGCATCATCAACGCTGATTCGTCTCGGAATTTCTCACTGGAAATATCTATCTTGAAAGAAAGACTTTGCTAACCCAAAACAGTACACCCGCCGTTTCGTCAATGTCACCTTGACCGGTGGTAAGAGAAAGGTGAGTAGAAACGAATTCGCGACATTTGTAGTAATGTGCTAACCAATCGACACAACAGATGAACCCCAACCCTGGCTCATAGACGCCGTATCGCACATGATCACGCGAGAGCAGCCGAAGCCATGATCTAAGAAAATGGGAGGCGATGGACGGGTGGGCACCAAAAGCGTGCTACTCTGAGCGCTCATGTCTTGGTCGGGCCGACAATGTCTACACTGCTCAATTCGTTACCGAAGGAATGATTCAGAAATGGCATCATGATGGTAGACACGTCAGCAACGTTGTTTTTTTCGGAGTCAAATGGCAATATCATCCAGGCTTGGCCGAAATTCTCGAGCCTTACCTTTACCTGGTCTGTATCTACACGGATCGTGCTCAGTTAGGCAATCAAAAATAACCGGAGCTCAACAACAACCTCTTTTGTCCCATTATTCTTGATTCGTGATGCATGTCTCGTCTGGTAGTACATTTTCATGTACTACATGTAGGTGATAATAAGTAACATGCTAAGCCAATGGTACACAACACCAGCATATCGCTACCAAACAACAACAATCTCAAACATGTTTTCTGCATGCAGGTGTGCCGGCTTCCTGCTTTCTTTAATGGCAACGCGGTGGGTGGAATGTCGATCTGCATCTTCACCATGGAGCACGCCGACAGCCAGCCAAGGTTGCCTCTTCAGTGCTAATCGCGGCAACACCCCCCTTTCATGTGTGATCATGGGGGTATGATACTTTCCTGCGCTTGGGTGTAATGAAAAGAAAGCCCAACCGAGCCGGCATCTCATCGTACATTCATTCAGGGATGGGCGTTGTGTCTGTCTGTCTGTCTGTCCGATCCGTTGTTTGGATCGGGCTCTGCTCGTCTCGTCCACTAACTAGCCGCCGTCTGGCTGTTGGGTAGGTAGGCGAAATGATCACGCCTTCGTCTAGAAGTTTTTTCTTTTGTGTGCTTCTCGGTAGATGATATCATTGGGTTTCCTCGGTCAATCAAGGAAGCCCAGGGCCAAGAGTTGATCTATCATTTTTCGCGCGTTGCCGCAACGGTACCCTAGGCTAGATATCGTATGCTTCCCTTAATCCGAGATCGGCGTTTGGCCCAACTCTCCTCTTCTTCTTGTCTTCTTTCGCTCTGCATTGCGTCGTCGATCCCAATGGGCGAAAGAGCTAGACTGGAGTAGGTAGTCGGTCTGTCTGTTCTGTTACGGGGAGGGAGGGAGGGAGGGTATCGATTTCTCTCTCTCTTTCTGCGGTTATCCTCGTCTCCCTCCCACTTTGTCTCGTAAATTCCCCCTACTTGTAGGAAGATACCAATGTAGGTACCTGGGCCCCCTTTCCACAAGTGGCAAAACTGTTTGCGTGCGATCATGTCAGTAGAAACGTACCGAACCGAGATGGAGAACGATAAGCATACTTACGCACATTTATTTATACGAGCGGTTCCCAAATCATATCTCCCGATTCTTCATATGTATGTATGTATGTCTCCTCTTGATCTGCACTTCTTGGGTGTGTACGTATGTATGTATGTATATATAATGTCGACCGCGCGGTACCCGATGATGCGACGCAATGCATCTCTGGCACCTCCCTATCACCCAGGAACGAAAACACGACGGCGTTAGCCCCAACATCTAGCGATCCTAAGCTCCATTTCAGATGCTGCGTCGCGAGAATGGGATGAAGTCGGGTTGCCTCGCCTAAGTGCCCAAGAATGTATGTAGGTTTGAATTTTGTGACACGACGTGTTGTGTTATGAGAGGCTTGCTAAAGCTCGAACAAGCAGTTCGTCCTGTACTGTAACTTAATCAAGATGGACTGACTGTGGCATCACATTGCCATCCATCTATTTCCTGCTTTCTCGCTCGACATCTAATAGATCTTGGCTCAGCCTTTCCCTACCCATCTATCTAGTAGTGGTTCATAATTATTTGTGTTCCTCCGCGCTAGCATTACCCGAAAATGAAGAGTCGGTGATTCACAATTAAGTCTCACTTGACAAAACTCCAGGCCTTCCATTAAACTCTCTTTCCTTGGCGAAAGAAGTCGGAAATTAGGGGCTCAAGTATCATGGGTTACACGAGACGACGAAAGCGGCTCTCAGAACACAACTTTTGGTAGAGACAATGAAAGGTACGTATATTAAGCTTAATTTAGAAGCAAGGTCTCTCGTGGTTCCCAAATGAGGGCCATAAAAATATAATCGATTTCTAGATCTTCAGATGATTAACCGCAACGCAACTCATATCTTGGCCCGACTAGCGGTTTTCGCTTCTTGTCATGCCCCCTTGTATCATGTTTTTTATATCGGTATATCATAAAATTATTTAGGGGTGTTTTATACAAGACTTAACATCACGGTTGGAGTGCTACTATTCTTGGTAACCAGTCATGGAAATTTGCCCTCCTCAGTCCCATAACGAATGGGATAACTGTAGGATATGATTTCAAACCTTTTCATCGTAATCATAATAGTCAAGTCTATACCCACAATGAGAAAATAGCTCTTGGGATTCACCTTGTGGCTGGTGAAAGACGTGTCGATCCTCACTACAGTGCTATTTCCAAGGGCTTGCGGTCTATGTTGCGGTCAAAGGAGGTTTCGTTCTTCATACACCAAATCCAGTCAAGTCGACGGCTCCCTATCTGAGTAGAAAGGAAGTCTGAAAGAACGGTCGGCTTAGTCATCGAGACAAATGGCATAACAGTGCGCGTCTCTTTTCAAATAAGCTCACTGTTATTATACGTAGTAATGGCGTCTTACCCTGATCCTTGTTTGTCATACGAACCACCGTCCAGCAATATCAACTTCTAGGGAGAACTTATGGGGTAACGTGAAAGTTGTACGAAAATCATTGCCTATCTTTTCGCGTTCCACGAATCGTGAACGAGGGGAACTATTGTTACTCAGCATATAACCGAGCGAGGTCTTGATAGCGAACAGCTTAGAAAGTCCAACTGGAAGCTGTCGCCGCACAGCCTTAATACGGACTGCGGGCCACACGAGCATGCGCCAGAAAACGCACACCTTGCTAATGGGGGTTCACGACAGCTCGCTTATATGTGGGTTCGATGCGCGCACGACGGCGGTTTCGATTAGCACGCGTAAAAGTTGGAGGGGTGCGAGCAAGCGTTATGCGTACCGGTGATTAATACTGGTTTTTGTAATCTCAGCTCCATTATCATTATTTAGGAGCACTTTTTTGGTCTTATATGCTAGGATGAAAGGATAGGGTCGAGCAATGCTAGGAATGGAAAGTAATCTGGGCTGCTGAAACGAGAGGAACATGATGAAGCAGGCACTGGATATATACACTACTGTACTGTCACTGCGTTGGATCCGCTAAAATGCAAATGAATACGTTTCGCGAAAGCATGTCCCTCAAGCTATTAGCGCAGGTGAGCTGAAATTTGGGTATTTATTCCTGTCTTTGTGATGCAGAGAGGCAAACTCCTCGTCTATCGCAGGCTACGCTGAAGAAAGCATGAAAATGAAACCCTTCAATGCACGGAGAACGGTGGTATCAAGTAAAAGGTCGTCTGGGAGCCAGGGCATTATCCAAAAGACAACGCCGTAACGCCAAATCGTGTGTGATGCCATCGTAAGTCGTCCTGGTGTCCCGTAAAAGCTGTAATGTACCGAACCAAGTCTCCAACGCGAACAGACCAAAAAGTCCCAGACAGTTTAATAGATCAAAAGTCCGTTCTGACACCACTCTAGCATATTAGAACCGCTATCGCAGGTTTTTCCTGCATGGTACCTGTGATATTATCACATGTTCCTCCTTCTACATCCTATCCTACCAAAATTACAGACTCATAGTGAGCCATTCCCATTCCTGGGGTCCCGATCCGGCGCCAGGATTCATCACCCCATTGGGATGTCCACTGGGCATTCCCATCAAACTGGAACCCATTAAAGGCCGCTGCGTCATGCCCAAATTGCTCGTCATGCCTAGATTTCCGGAGGTCTGCATGGGCACAAAGCCACCCGATGAGCCTACAGATCGGGGGGTTTCATTCGAGCCAGTAGAATTCTCGGGGCTGTCGATATCCATAACGCCTGCTGATTCGTTTGTGCCAGAGGTCTTGCTGCTCCGGCGCTGCCGCTTCGACGAGCCGACGGAATTGATAGTACGGGGTAGCGATCCCGCTCCAGGGCCAGGGGTGTTTTTAGGAGGGGCCGCCGCGATCGGAACAACACCCTTGCCCCCGACAGTGCCAGTCGTTGAGCCTGCATGACTGGCCGGTGTGCTACCTGCAGTGTTACCACCCGAACCGCCGCCACTGGCTGGGCTCTCGCCTTCGTTGACGCTGCCGGCCCTGGTGGCGGATGGAGGTGTCGTTGCCTGTGCCGCAACGTTGGAGGTGGATATCGCGAGCGTTGAATTCTTACGTGATGCAGGTCCTGACGTTGTACCTGATGTAGCATTGGCAGTCTTCTTGGTCCGAGTGTTGGTGCCGCCAACTGGTAGACTAGCACCTGATCCACGATTGCGCTTTTTGATGACATCGGTCTTCAAACTCAGCGGTCTTACAACTCCATGTAGCTTTAAGAACAGGCCACAGGCATTGCACAGGGGCTGGCCTTCAGGGTTGCGCCGCCAGAGAGGCGTCGTCTGCGTGCAACAGTTGGTGCACGTAGTCGGGTTGCTGCCGTCGCCCTGGCTTCCACCAGCCGACTGCAGGTTGGTCGTAGACCCATGCTTGGAGCCGAGCGGCGAGGCGGGTCGGCTAGGTGCAACAGACGAATAGCCCGAGGCAGGACCCGTTCCGTCTGCTGGCGGCGAGTTTGGATTTGACTGTGCTAACCGGTCGAATGCGTTGCCGTGGGCACCCATCGGGGTGGATGTATTTCGCGGAACTTTTTGACGCTTGTCGCCCGCATTGCGGAACGACTGCGAGCGCGGCAGGCTGTGGCTATTCCAGTCACCTGAGTCAAATATGTCCGTGGTGGCGCCTCCGATTGTGACTTGTTTCCGAGGCGGACCACCCGGGTAGCGAGCAGCATGAGTACTAAATTGGCCGGGTAGGGAAGCGTCCCATCCCAGTGGGTTTGAGTTGCTCATGTCCATCCCAGAGTCATCGCTGGGCGAAATCTCCTGTGGCATGCTCATATTGCGATCCGCAAACGCGCCACCATCGTCATCCTCGTTATCGGAGTCGGCACCAAACGAGAACACGTTTTCCTGGATTGCGCCTACGCCGGGCGAACGAGTGGGTGTATCGCCTTGGAATACTTGGCTCGGATCTACATGTCCAAAACTGGGCGGAACAGTAAAGGCGGAGGTCATGTCAGAACTGGTCGTAGGAAACCCATTAGGATACATATAGTGCTGGCCCATTTGGTTTCCAATAGAACCAGGGTGTTGGCGGAAACCCTGGGTTCGCTGATGGCGCATATCCATAGAGCCAAAATACATATTCTCATTATCGGCCATGGGGTGTGGTGTCGATACTGCTGATTGATAGGCCGATCCAGGAGGGGAGAAATACTCCGCACCGAGAGGCCCGGGATGCTGTCCATAGATGTTGGAAAACGGGCCGTGAGTGACCATCGGCGAGGTCGATGGCGATATCATGAAATTTTGCTGGAACGGCCCAGCAGACAGGATGTTGGTGTTATCGGTGTCCATCTGAAATGTATCCAGTGAAAACGGGCCGGGATGCTGCTGCGGTAAATGTGAAGACGCTGTATGGCTAGGTATATCTAAACTGTAATCATGAAGGTCGGCGTCAGCATCTAGTTCATTGCCGCCCCCGGTGTCATTGCCGAGGGCAGAAACGTGCGGAGAGAAATTCGCAGGACGCTTCCGGTTCTACGAGATAGTTAGCCATGCACAAATGAAGCCGTCCCAGCCCAGTTTAGTCGTGCCAGAAGTGGTTTACGTCTACTGGGACTATCACAAGGTGATGCAACTGAAAAAATCACCACTTACACGCCGTTCGTCAATGCTGGTCTTGCGATGATGACGAGTGACGTAGCCGAACTCGTTCTGTGTCCTCTGATGAGGGGGCACCGGCACAGACTGTGGCACGAAATGCTGTCCGGAGGCCTTGCGAGATTTGATGGGAATAGCAGCGGCCGTGGCACGGGTCGCTGACTTCTCTCTTTCTTGGTTACCAGTCTTGAGCGTCGACGTGAAACCGGCGGACGGTGCCACGTTATCGGCGAATACGAAGTCGTCCAGATTCATGGGCTCTGGCTGCGACGCATTCTGATCCGTAGCCTTTCTAAGTTGTGCGATACCACTGGGAGCGTTGGCGGTGCCCGATGCTAGACTATTGCTGCTATTATGACGAGTAGAGGATGAAGAATCGACCATGGCCTTCGTGGCAGTAGTTGAACTAGTAGAAAACGGGGTGTGGTAGGATTCGCCATGCACAGGGATAAGCTCGTCATGGTGGCCCTGCTGCTTTCGCAATTTCTGTAGGTTTACGTGCTGCATCCGCCACGTAAAGTTTTCCATACGCTCCTGTCTCGGCAGACTTTGCTTCGTTCTGCTGAAAAACTTCCATACCGTCATGGCCAACGGATCCCGGGCCTGCAACTCACTTAAGGTCTCATTCGAATCATACATACCGCCCTCGAGGTGAGGGAACAGCGGTGCCCTCAAGACGTCGTACAGCGCGGCATTGTTTGCGGCTGCCGAGTCCAAGTTCAAGTCCCGAATGCGCAGGTCCCCGGGACTCCCCTCGCTCTTCATCTCACCCGGCCCGGCGGCAGTCTCGAAAGGCCGCCTGGGGAAGCGGAAGTCGTGCTCTGTTATTGTAGGGTTCTTGGCCATTGTGCAATCCGCGGTTCGGTGACGGTGATGTTGCGCCCGTGGCCGTGGTGTATTGTTAGGAAAATAAAGAGGGAGAAGCTCCCCTCCCGTTCCTCCTGCACCTGTGGACGGGTGGACGGGGGAGCTCCTCTCTTTGGTATGACAGGTCAACTTTGTTCCCCACGTTCCCTGGGGGGGTGTATAAAGTTCGGCTGACACCGTTCCTCGGCCCGTCAATGAATCACAAATGGTAAGGTTGTCTAGGGTTATACAGTTTCACTCGGGCTATACTTTGCAGTGTGTAGTAGGTTATCCCAAGGGAACCAAGATGATGACGCGCATCTAGAAGGGAACAAAAACCCAAAACCAAAAAAACCCAAAGTTGTGTCGGTTAGCTAGCTGCTTCGGCACTAGGATTAGAATCGGAAGCGGGCGAAGTGTTGTAGGCCAGGAGAGAGAGAGCTGTGTGGTTGTTTGTTCTTCTCCGTCCCCTCTCTCGGTCGAGCCTGAGGTGTGACGGAGTGGAGGGACAGCAATATTGTATGTAGCAGTAGCGGCAGCAGTTGCAGCAGCAGGTCGCAGACAATTAGTCGCAGCAGCAACAGCAGCAGTGTCGGCGGCTGGTTAGCCCTAGCAGGGTGTGAGCGAGTGGGCGAGAGAAGTGGATTGAAGTAAGTTACTGCGTGTTTGGGGTGGTGTGAGTGGGCAGAGTGACGAGATGGTGGTGAATGAATGGGTCGGGCTCGGCTGAAATGACATGGGGGGCTTGAAGGTGGTGGGTGTGCCGCTGTGGGCAGGGAACATGGGATAATGCTTGGTAGCGTCTCCAGTGCAGCAGCTAGTCGACCAGACTACTGTACCTAACTGTATACTACCAGGTAGGTATGTAAGTGGACCACTTGGGCGGCGAGGGTCTCTTGCTGCGTGAACGGAGGAACCTCTAAGCCATTATTATTTACATAGTACTAGGTACTTGTAGTAGGTGTCAGTAAGGTATATACCGGTAAGTAATCGACGTGGGCATTACCGGTACCGGCACCGGTCTACGTTGGTCATGTTGGCGGCTGTTTGGGAACACAAGCCAGCCACTCTGCCGACCGAGCGACTCGTGCGAGTCGAGTTGAATCGAACAAGAAACAAGAGCCAAATGCTCTGCTTCTGGGCGACGGATTTGGATTTGGGTCGGCCCAGACAGGCAATCCGCCAGTGCCATCAATGACAATGGCAAGTACCGCGCTGCAGTTCGCACGTCACTGGGCGTCTTAGTCTACATTTCAGAGTACTTGCTTCCTTCCTTACTTCCGCCTGTTTGGCTCAGAGACGGTCGGGTCCCTCCAAAATGCATGCCCCAAAGACTCCACTGTCAGAAACGCTTGTCCACTCTTTCCCTCTCCCCTGCTGCAGCCGAAGCGAGGGACCTTACGCTGGCAGGGCCTGGTACATACACATAACTGAAAGTCGCTGTTGGTAGAGAGGGATGGGCCTGTCTCCGTGGGTACATACATTACATAGTAGGTAAGTACGCAACGAACTTCATGCTTAATTAATACTTACAATACCTACCTTAGTGTAGGTAAGGTAGTTTGGTGGATCCGCAGCAAATTATCTCGAGTTTTTGACCGAAGCGCCAATGCTGCCTGTCTGTATTTATTTATGCATCTAGTGTAAGTGTGTGAGTGTGTGTAAGTGTAGTCTGATTTCTCAACAGCCACCAGACTAGAGTACTACATCTAGTAGTATACTACGACCTCAGCGAGTTCGGCGTCGTCAGAATCAAGTCGAGTGGACATGAGCGAGTGTTGTTTCATGTGATAGGCTCGAGTGCTGCGAAAACGGGGTCTTGGCTCGATCTTTATGCCTCAGGACTTGGGTGGGCTTTCAGCTATTCCGTCCTTTCTTGCTCTCATGTTTGTCTCAAAATTTGCTGTCTGGTCCGGTTACGGGAAACAATTGTCCTTGTCCTTGCCTAACCTCAACGACTCCGAAGGTCCATACGACGGCATGATTCCACACAATATTCACACTAGAACTGCACAACATACCATTTTCCTCATACAGCTACAAGGAAACCCAGGTTCGTCCTATGGAATCAGGAATAACATACTTAGTATGAGGCGGTTAACCGCCTAAAGGAGCACTAGTCGCCGAAGGACGCTGACTGAAAAATACAGGGATGGCCCGGGGCCCTGAGCCAGATGGCTGGTGTTAGTTCTCGCCAATGTACTGTACTTTTAGCGCTTTCGAGATGGCATAAGCGTCCTGCGAGAAAAGAGAAGGGAAAAAAAATATGATGCAGCAGTTTTTGAATACTGCAGTGACACCGGCACGGGCTATACCACGGGGCTAAGTCAGGTAGGCAGGTGTTGTTGCGGTCCGGAGATATACCCCATCGGTCTAACAAACGACATCATGACAATCTTGAGTGGTGGCGCAAGCTGCCTGCACGACATGCCAGAAAACCATCGTCTTCATCACCTCGCTCGGCGAGTTGTCAGCCATAAAGTTACCCAGCAACTGTTATGCCATCCCTGGCTGAGTCACGAGATCTGTCGATCAATGCTGGACATTGGTTACAAGAGATCTTGTGTTCGCAAAGCTGAATCTGAGCGGCCTTGGTATGAACGCAAGGTCTGCACGCCGCTCATTTGAGTTGAGCCTCTCGCTCTATCGGTCCTATTGGCTCGAACCATTTAGTTCCAGATTCTAGAAGCTTTCCCTCCCTCAATCGTGAATGCAACTCTGATCCTCTTTGTCCCCAATATTGGTCATTTCCGTCTCCAACCGTCATCTGTATTGTCCTACTTGTAGAAGAGGGTGGGATACTAACGGGATGGACCGCGCGACACACTGTAAAGTTCAGTTGATGAGAGAGTTGGGGTTTCCATCCCGCGCCGCGTAAGACGTGGGATTTTAGGTGTCCTACATAAAATCAACCTTGATTGCGGGATGCTCAAGCAAATTCCCTCCGCTGTGAGGCTACATTCTCGGAACGCTTCCCGTTTTCTATGTGTAGTCTACGGTATGCACCCGTCCCATCAAGAGCCGCTGGTAGCCAGTTTTCTGACTTAGAAAACGTGGTGTCCAGTTATGCCGTCTTTTGACTGATCCATTGATCGTCGCCAGGCCCCGTGCTTGTTATTTTTGGGGTCAATTTGCTCCCTTCAGCTTCTCTCTCCTTTGTTCCGAGCGGACCCTTATTCAATCAAGGACGTCGTGTTTGGATGTTGTAGTACAGTAGCGCCGGTGAGGTCAGGACTACTTTAAATGCTAGTCTACTCGGTCAAGACTGCTCTATACGCTGCTAGCTTATACGTCTTGGAAGTGCATGGTCTCACAACTCGTAATGCCGGCCGGGAATTCATCTAAACAGGTACCTACACTACGGCAGACGCAAGGAGGGACCTGGCTCTGTGCCAATACAACAACCCCCACGGACGAAATCATGTTTGATGAGGGGTGTCTAGTGACATTCTACTTGCACAATTAGAAGCATTTGATCCGGTTATATCATCTGAGAACCAGCAAGCACCAGCACAAGCGACGAGTCTGACGATTGGTCCTCAGGTTACATTGATCCCTCTGGCCCGAGGATCCGTGACTCGTAAGGCTGCTTGTGCCTAGACTAAAGATGCAACGCGTTGTTAGTATTGGGTTAGATGCTGGCGCTTCGACGATAGCAGCATCTCTTAATAACGGCTCTCACCTTCAGAGTCGGTATTCTCATTTAACTTATTGGCATATGAAAGTGCCCCACGTCTTGCAATGACGCCGGTTCATGTATTACCCCGTCGGCTGGTCTAGCCTTAAGCTTCCCCTCCTTGCCTCTATTCGCCTAGTTTGAGTTGTTTTAGTAGCTCTTTCCCGGGCTTTTTTAGTTCTGTCTCCTTGGATTCCTCCAATGTCTCTTGGTATTTGGCAGGCCTACTATGTACCTAGCTGATAATTGGTCTACAGATTCTAATGCTGTGCCGTGCCTGGGTCCCTGGGCTGGTCCATAGTAGCTGCATTATAACACTGTTGAATGGAGACTTGTGAACATGGGGTGCCAATAGACATTCCGTCATTTGCCCACGGGGTGGACCTTCGGAGAGTTGATGTAGAGATAAATTATTATATTTAGAGGAAACAGGGCTATAAGCCGCTATTATGAACAGAGGTACGGAGTATTTAGAGTCGGATATCTAACTGTAGTTACTCTGTAATTAGATGCTAAACTAAACAAGTACACTACCGAGACATATTCGTTGAAGAGGGGCCGTTCGTCTAGGTCCAGGCTTGTTGCTGGAGTACGGCAAAGAACCGGGATGATGGTTATGGAGTTAAGAACGAGCCATGCGCGAAGGAGGCTGACGCCAGTCTCAGAATGTCTCCTCCGCTGACTTAGGTATAGTGTAGAACTTCCACGGAGAGGGTAAGTATGATCGAGAAATTGCTATACCATGCTGTACTTAATAGCACGGTAACCTGGACCCTGAATGGTACTTACGCAGTAGATGGTCTAGTGTACGAAGGTCGGCCTATATGGGTACAGTCGATGCTCGATGGCGAAACGCTGGATTTTGCTCACTCCAAAGGTATCCAGATTCTGCAACTTATCTAACCTAGACTAATCTAGCAGTGGATCGTAGAAGAGGTATAATTAGACTATAGGCTGAATCCCTGACGAAAGCTTGCACCTAGTCCTTCAACCAGAGCGGTGATATTGTAACGGTGCTTCTCGCCTACCGGTTATTGAAAGCGTCGACAGCAATACTCCTGGAAGAAGAAGCAACAACAGCAAGTATGCTACAGCCAAATGTTCCGATACAACGACAGGCATCATATGCGGTCGCACTGGCCCCTGCCGCGTGTGCCATCCGCATCACGAAGATGGCAAGCCGCTGGCCGTCGAGTGGGATGAAGAGCGTGGGCGTCGCTCGACGCTCGGTGTTAATTTCCAGTTGTAGGTATGCTGCGTAAATATGCAGCTGAGAGGAACGCGCTCCAATAGAGGAAATGAAATGGCGCGTGGGGGTCCACCCCTGCCGTCATGGTTCCCTGCCTCCTCGTCTGGGCGCGGCGGTGCGGGGGCACACTTGATTGAATTCCCGGCCTTTCTGTGGAGGCTCTTGGCCATTCCCATTTGCTCTCTTCGGAGTACTCCGTAGTTCAAGCAAGGTGTGGACCTCCCTCTAGTGGCGAGCTCATTTGCAGGCCAGATCTGGGATACACTGCGTCTGAATCGTCCGTCTATTCCGATGGCACACGACCACGTGAGGCATCACGGGGAGGATCGATCGGTCGCTTCAGTCCTTGCCGATTACCTACCTCTTGGTCAGCAGTGGCCATAAGATGACGAGTATTTGCCAGCACAATTGTGTGTTCAGTAAGAGATCGTCGGCAGAGGACAGAGTGAGCTCTTCCAGAAAGCAGAGGACCGTGATATGCAATCCGTGACTACTGGACTGCTGTATCTCTGGTTGACACTTGAAGTGACAGGACAGAGAGACCTGGGAACTGTTATCATGATAACGCTTCCCCGGGCCGCTGGTAGGATCAATGATAGGCTTAATGACAGATCAGGCGTTACGAGGCCTGAAGCCCCTCATTTGATAGATAAAGCGTAGATAGAGCAATCGTATCTATTGTAGAGGTACTGTATGATGTCTGAGGATTTGATATTTATTATAGGAGGCCTGCTATCTCCTCGTGAAGAGAAAAGTCATGCCTTCTATGTATCACGCCAAATAATCACATAGCACGTAAGCCCTTGTCAGCCTCGAGATTCGAAGGCTTTTGCCTGGTCCACCCCTGATGCCTTGTACGAGATACCACCTGAACTATTATGAGCCTCTTGTGCTTGCATAAAGACATAATCAGCCTCGTGGTCTCACCGACATTTGTTCTTCCTGAGTTTGGAACGGAGTGGCAATTGTAAGGTCGAGCCTCAGCTCTTGTCTCGTTCGTACTCTCTCGGAGAGGTGACAACAACCGAAGATGATCAGGAGACAAAAGTACCAAAGCCGCTCTACGAAGTGTCGCGACAGGCAACCACAATGGCGAGCTGTGCATCACTGGCCTTGTTGATCCGGCCACCATCACCGTCCCTATCAGACTTCCGCACGAAGGTTCGCTATATGGTAGCGAATCCCCAGCACAGAATTCAGCAGGAACAACATCTACTCGAGTCTTCACGTTAACCTCGACGATAGCGACCACGACCACGACCACGATATCGTATCGCCCGTTATTGATCCCTATAACCCCTATATATACGTTACAATCAACGATCTGGGCGTTAAATTGAGAAAGCATCTCTCATAGACATAGTCAGTCATGGTTGGCTACTTCCCTAATACTGAGGATGGAATAAATAAGGTGCCTACTTGGATCGGATCCTGCCCGACGTCACGATCAAAGCTCGACGGCATCGCTGATCAATTGACCGGAGCCTTATCTACAAGCCGAATTGCGAAGTCAGAGGTATGTCCATTGCTAGTTCATTACTGTCTATACACCTCGTGCTAGCCCCATCTAATAGTAACTGACACTCTGCGTTTCTAGTAAATATATGTGTGGCGTTCAGCTATCGACAAGCACCCTTGGACTTCATGTCGACGACTACACAAGACCGTGCTTAGGGAACTTAAGACGAT
The DNA here is from genome assembly GCA_037356055.1 of Xylaria sp. Z34. Lineage (NCBI taxonomy): Eukaryota > Fungi > Ascomycota > Sordariomycetes > Xylariales > Xylariaceae > Xylaria > Xylaria sp. Z34. Next base: position 204,708 of record JBAWJW010000041.1, on the reverse strand, counting down.
TGTACAAAGGACAAAACAATGTCGCTGTTCACAGCCTCGTCCTAGTGGATGCTTACACAAAGATGGCTATTTGAATTACATGGATAGGGAAAGTAAGAAGCCGATTGCCACCGAATTCACTTCTCAGGGGCAAAGCGCTGTTAATCAAACGACAAAAACTCTCTATTACTCCAGCGTACCCAGGAATCCTGTCTCAACACCCACAATCGTAGCGAGAACTGGTAGTCCCTCTGGGGTGATGATAATAGCAGCGGATCTTTTCCTAGGTTACCGAGTGAATGGGCGCAAAGGAAGACTCCAAGACGTACATGACAAGTCACGACGATTCGTTCCAAAACTGATTTAAACTACGGCCACTCTTCTGACAATGCTACCGACCTCGCCGCCACTGAACAGAGACAATGACCCTTTATGTCTACTCTCGAATTACGAGCAAGTCCAACAAGCGCAAGTTCCGTCGTGCAATAGCAACCAACCAATCTTAACAGCAGCGTACTTTCTACATAACTTACGGCAAGTGAACGTACAATATCATCGAGCGGTATCGCTATTCTCCCGTTCCTCGGCCAAGATCGATAGCCTCGACAAGCACGCCTGGCACCGACGTAGACTCTCTGTGTTATAATCACCGACAGTTAGCGCTGAGCTCGGAATCGGGGTGGCTGCTTGGGCTTCGATCAAGAGCATCCACGGAAAAATTGCGTGCAACCGTCCACCGAGCGGCCCTCCCGGGTCAGTCTTGCCGCCGCCGCCTTCGAAACCTGGCGTACGAGGGAGAGCACAGTGGATATTACAGTCGAAATCAGCCGCCACGATTGATCTGTCGAGAAATACGAGGGAGACGGACGAAAGCCACCCATCCGGGTGTGATCCTTTGACGCAATAATGTTTGAGCCCGAATCTGGAAGTGATGACAGACGATACATGCTCTTGGCGTGTGGAAAGGCAACGGGACTCGGCAGCATGGCCAGAGTTGGTATGCCTCGCCTGAAAGCCAGTATGCCGGCCTTTGGCAGATACGGCTCGCTGTCGAGGCTTGATCGAGTGAACGTAGAATCGCCAACTTCGGGGATAATTGAACGTTAGACGGGCGCTGTCCTTGTGAAACAGCACTAGAAGAGAAGACGGTTGGCGCATGAACAGTCTACTATATCTGTTCAACTTCTCGTGACGCCTGACGGGGAATTCTATAAACGGCCAAGAGACACGATATATACCTAGTCATATAGAAGAGTAGGGGTAGAGAAGAAAGGAGGGCCTCGGTGTCATCCACTGAGACGAGTATTCTTTTTGGTTCTCAGGAAGGAATTCGGCCAAGACTCCGAATTATCCGTTTACGATACGATGATTAGGCCATAAGGACGACAGATGTTTTTTTTTTTAAGGAATGATGTTTTATTTCGACGAATATCTGTTCATGAGTATTATTATACGTACTATATCAAACACAGCGCCTCCTGGAAATGTTATCACCACCCCGACCTCATATGCTTTTCCCCCGGTGAAAACCCTAGCGTTCGTATACCTTGCTAGTCCGACATTTGTAATGAATGAACAATCCCAAGGAGGATTAGTAATGCATGAAAGAAAATGCATGATTCCTCTCCATCTCAAGCTATTATGCCTGTCCGCCATGCTAGCTTCGCTCCTATGCATATCTACCGTGAGGCTGCGAAGGAAAGGCGAACATGTCTTGGTACCGCGGCATGATTTACAGCATACCAGCAACAGCAAGCACGGCGCCAAGCCCAAGCCCCATGGCAACGGTGACGACTGAGCCTTCAGCGCCAGGACCCGCAAGACGAGGAGCCGCATTAGGAGTAGAGCCAGAGCTGCTGCTACCAGTGGCCTCAGCCAAGACACCAATGAGAGAGGAAGTGGTGAGCGTGCCGCTGATAGCAACAGCGACAGTGCCGACGCCAGTCTCGGTAGTCTGCTGGCCATTCACATCCGTCGTGGTGACGGTGACGGTCTCGGTCTGAGTCGGGCCCCAGCTCCAGCCCGAGCCCCAACCGACGAAGCCGTTGAAGCCGCCGAGGCCATTCCAGCCACAGTTGGGGCCGACGAACCAGGGGGAGCCGTCAAAGGCACATCCCGTCACCGTGACCACGCCTCCGGACCACGTCTTCGACCCGCTGTACGCGGAGGCCCAGTCGGACCAGTACTGGCTGTAATCGCTGCCGTTGGGGCCGCCCCATTCGTTGCCGGGTCCGCGGCCGCCATAGTATCTGCCGCCCCAGCCGCCGGGTGCGGCCCAGGTCACGGGGCCGCCAGGGTAGGTGAGTGTCTGCACACCCGTGCTACCAGCACTGGTACAAGACGCGTACCGCGAGCACAGAGACGAAGACAGCGAGCTGTAGGAAGTGTATGCTGTGGACGTCGCGGTGCAGGCGTCGCTGATACAGTTCCCAATGCTGCTACCCTTCCCTGCGTCGCAGTACTCGGATTGCTGTGGCCACCAGCTTGTGGTGGTGTCAGTAGGGCCGGCCCATGCGGAGGACAGGCAAGATTGCTATTGGAAAATCCCCGTCAGTTCATGTCAAACATGGACAGGGATCACATCGCGCATGATAGGAAAATCGTTATCAAAGGAAGCTTGTTTATAGACTCACAGCACACTCAGGCGCTCCATTCCACCACTGTGCTCGAGCGAGAGCAGGTGCTACAACCGTGACGAGGGTTGAGGACTTCATCTTGTCTTGTAGGGCGTCCTATGTTTGCTTAACTAGTATAGTGCGCCGAAGTCGAAGTCTGAGTCGAAGTCGATTAGTGTTTTTGGCGTATGTTTCTGTGTTCTCGAGCTGGTTGATGAAGATGATGCAAGGCACATCGTAGGGCATATATACTTATATGCGTTTGGCAGACCTTGTTGACAGCCACATTATTGGATGTGTTAAGGGATAAGATCTGAGGCAACTCGTCACAGCCTGCGCAGTGTACTCGTCATCGCACAATTTGCGCATTCTGGGCTTGTCTCACCCGGGTCGAGCTTGCGAGGCAAAGACATCACATTACTTACGTAGACAGACGTCAGGCCAGGTTCGGGCTGTTGCCGTTGGACTTGGCAGCGTAGGCCTCGAACAAATCGAGCGCCACGAAACCACACTCAGCTCGAACTAGACGTTCTGGCTGAATGACGATACAATTTAAATTGACGACACATCGTGCGGATGATATCTGACTACTGGCTTGATCATATGGACGGTGAACAAGGAACGGGGATGTTAAGCCTGGCGTATAGAGAAGATGTGGTGGCTTCGTTTTGGGTTGAGCCGCGCGTCCCTGGGACAGCAACAAAAGAAGGACCCGGCTGAACGCAAGTTGTGTCCGCGGATATGAAGATGTGTGCCTGACGAGGAGACTCTGTGTGCGCGAGCAAGGGGGTAGAGTTTATGGGCTGACGGTTTCACAACCGTTGCCACGTAAATGGAAGCCATGAAAGTGCTTACCCCGGACTACCGACATTCTTTCTAGTGTGCGTGCTGGCGTGATACAGCATACAATTTCTCGTCTGTGGATAGTTATAGCGAGGCTATTGTTCGGATTGGAGTGACATTCATGTAACTAGAGAAGCCCTGGCTCTGGATATACTTTCCACTAGCTCAAAACACAGGCGGGAGAGGCCTAGAAACGCACTGGCACTCGTAAAGTGAACAAACTTCAAACATTTTCGATAACGATAATGTCTAGATGAGCTGGGCTTCGTCAGTCAAGTTTGTCCTGCAGGTTGGGGCTTCATGGTATGCGGGGATTGATGTTGGGGAGCTCCGAGAGCTGACCGGCGAATCGCCGCGGAGCCAATCAATGACGACGTAGGCAGTCATGCTGGTCTCAAAAGGGCAATTTTAGAAATCGATCCGGGACCGAGGAATCTGACTTGGCCCAGGTGTATCCTAGCACACGCGTCCAGGGCAGAAAGGTTCATGTGGTGATACTGCAAAAAAAGGCATAGAAGCTAAGTCCAATGATACGGACGACCATTTTGGCTCTACTTTCGGTTACGCACCTAGCATACTATACCGGCTACACCGCCTGTGAGACCATGGACGTGACCATCGGTCGTTAGTCTTGGTTATGGGTTGTGTTGTATGTACGATGGCGTCTTTCAGGCACTCGAAGCTCGGAACAGACGTGGTAACTATAATTTTAGAGCCCATTATGTCAGTAGTCGAGTGCTGGTTTGAAGCTTGTAGTGATTATTTCCTACTGGTAATAATCGATTCTGTGCAATATACTTGGCAAGAATCAACTTTACTGCGCCGTTGATCAAAACCCGGGATTTCTTCTAACAAGTAGCTTAATACCACAGTGTTATACAATGGCCATTCTCATCCGACAGTGATTAGTCATCCTCATGTCAATGCAAGACACTCTCATGACACGCCTATTCCCAACCCACCCAAACTCCCAAACAAGATGCGCGACTTACACGAGAATTGCCCTCGAAGGCTAGCTGCTCTTTCATGTAGCGCGATAATGAAATGCGCCTCGGATAGCACGAAATAATATCTGCTGAACAGGATGAGGAGTCCTTTGATTGCTCGAAATCTTTTTTCTTTAGAGCATTGTGCCGAAGCTCCCGTCTGTCTGAATTCGTTTACGAGGGGTGCCATCTTCAGTATTCTTGCGATGACGAAAGGTAAAGCCGACAAAGAGGCCCTTGCCCATCTCCTCTTCTCGTTCGGCCATGTTCTCTAGGGCCTGTTGTTTGTCATGAACTTCCTTATACTTAGCCATATCAGCCTCATTACTGAAATCATCGAAATATCCCGCATCGGTTTCGGAGTCAAGCTCGGGAACGAATGGGGCCTTTGATTGTCGTAAAGTCTGCCAGTCCACTTCGGAGAAGTACGGATGTTGATTGATGTCCTCGATGTTAGAGAAACGCTTGGACCGCGAGTTGATACATCTAGAGCTGGGTTAGTTTCGCTAAATAGGATATTCACCTTAGTGCGATAGCTTACGTAGTGATGAAGTTCCAGGTACGATTGCTGAGGAAGTAATTGGGATCTTCCCAGACGGGACGCTTGAGCACTTCTCGCCAATGCTTCAAGTTGCGCCAGGTCTCGTCAGCTGTGGAGCCTGCAAATGGTGGGAACCCGGTCAGAGCCTCAAATAACATGCACCCCAGGCTCCAATAATCAACAGTGAAGTCATATTCCTCGCCGCGGAGGACCTCGGGAGCCATATAATCGGGAGATCCTACTATGGACTTGGCATAGTTCACGTCATTTTCGCGCATTGTCTGGTAGCCCTCGCGACGCTCAGCTACAGTTCTCTGATCCATAGCCTTGCCAAAGGGGACCTGGGTCTCGGATGCTTTCTCGAGCCTGATGCGCATCGAGTTGATCTTGGAAGAGGCGACATTACCAGCAGCCAGACCGAAATCAGTCAACTTCACATGTCCTGTAGAATCTACGAGGAAGTTCTCGGGTTTTAGATCGCGATGAATGTAGCCAAGCTTATGGAGGGCGTCGACGGAGCAGAACATCTCAGCAATATAGAAGCGGGCATGGCGGTTGGAGAGCACCCCTGTGTTGTTGAGCAGGGTTCTGAAGTCTCCACCGGGGACGTATTCCATGGCAAGATAGATACTCTTGTCATCCTGGAATGAGTACAGAAGCCGGACCAACCACTCGCTGTTAGCGGTGGTCAGGATGTCTCGCTCTGTCAGTACGTGGCGGATCTCATCAAGCTTGAACAAAAGCTTTTTGTTCATGACCTTCAAGGCGCACACCTCTCTCGTGTCTTTCTTCTGCGCAAGGAACACCTGTCCATAGCCTCCTTGGCCGACCTGCGTAAGGATCTGGAAGTCACCGTGCCGGAGCCGTATTCGACGCTTGCGCAAAGCTGCACGTTCCCGCCCTGCATATTTCTGCCACAATTTATCATATTCCTCCTTATCTGTTTCTGGTGGTGCTGGGATTTCGGATTTAAAGGCATTAAGCCGATTCTGTCGGGAGCCGACATATGTGAGAAGATCGAAGTAGTAGTCTAAAAAGTCTTGGGGCAAATGTTAGCCTCGCATACATGGAGATAAGTGCGGCGACCTCTTACAGAGCTGAGTAACGTTGACCAAGCGGCGAACAGAGGGCTTCTTCAGGATCTCGAGCTCTTCTGGGGTCAGCCCGCGGGCCGTGTTGAACTTCTTGGTGGTTGGCGTGTGGGGTCTGCTGTCTCTCGGCTGGTATAGTTCATGGCGCGACAGAGCAGCCTGGTTGTAGTTCAACATGGGAATGCGTGATCGCGAAGGTGGTGTATTTTCCTGGCCCTGCTTTTTGATGGGAGTATCAGGCGACTGTCCGGTTTTGTGGATGATGCTGTTGTCGATGCCGGGAACAGGCGAAGCAAAAGGGTCGTCGGCGGGCTGTATGTTGCTCTTGGTGGGCGATAGGGGACTGCCGCTGCCACTGCCACTGCCCTTGGGTGTTAGCTTGACCGGACTGGCGAGCGTGCCTGGGTTGAGCTTCAGGGCATTCTCGAAGGCGACGGGAAGCTCGTGGGCGCCAGGAGGGACGGTCTTCTTGCTTGGACTGCCGTGGGGTGTGGAAACAGGGTCAATGAAGGTGTTTTTAGCCGGGGTGCCTGGGCGCTGCTCGTTTGGAGATCTGATATCTCTGGGGCCCTGCGACGGGGGAAACATGTTTGAGATGAAGCTGGCCATGGTGATGAGCTTGGTGGGTTTGGCGCGGAAGGATGGTCGATTGCTGGACACTGGATGCTGAACGATGGAATATGAGCTCTCGAGCACAACTCAAATGAATGGTTGAAGCAGGATTGAAGAGAGCTGCGGAGGACAGAGGCCCTCGACGCAAAAGTGCAATGGGCTAGCGAGGGCGACCGATACAAGCAACAATCGACGGTTTACGATTGCGACCAGGATGATTGAGTGCAGGTGATGGTCAGAATGCTGGCACTGTGGATTATGAGCTATGAATGTGCAGGTATTATTCTATGGCATGCATGTATAAACAGAATCAGAGCCAGCAAATTGCTGAGACGGGTATGGGTGGAGGAGTGATAAAGCGCGACTCGGTATCTACCTATGGCATTTGCATTGGCATTGGCATTTGGCGGGGTAGATCAAGCTTTCGTCAACACCGTCCGTCACCCCGGCAGCCGCCATCCACTTTTTAGCAAGTCACGTCACAAAAGTGAAACAAAACTGGGGTTGCGCCAATGTTACCAGCGTCCCGGAATCCTCACAGTGCCCGTCCAGCTGTCTCCACAACACTCTCAAAGCTGCACACTGTGTTTAGGGTAATTCGACAGCACTGATTTGGTAAGATAGCTGCATGACGGGCATGTACCATCGAGAGAGGAAGGCGCTCGATTCACAGTGTGAAGATATCGGGTGCACTAAGAGATACCCCTGCCGAAGGTTTTCACTCTTCCGAGACACGGATTGTGACGTCCACTGTCAATAGCGACGCGCTACCTATTATCGGTGTTCGGAACATCTTTCGTTCTCTCTCGCTCTCTTTCTCAAACGTCCTGTTTAGTGCTCTCCAATATGGCCAAGGAGCGCAATTTCAACCCCGTCCAAGCCCAACGCAAGGCTGAGAAAGCCAAGGCGATAAAGAAAGGTACATCTATCTGCAAACGTGACCACCGCAAGAAATACTCATAGCTATCTACAGGCAAGGCCGAGGCTACCAACCGTCGAAACGAGAAGTTCGCGAAACGAAACCCCGACAGGCTCCAGAAGCAAATCGATGATCTGAAACAAATTACTTCGAGTGGTGGGAAACTCACCTCACACGAGCAATCCGTGCTTGATGGATTGGAGCGCGACCTCAAATCCGTGCTCAAGGCGAGGGAGGCCTTGGGCGACAGGGCTCCGTCATTCGGCCGTAGCGGTCCAAGGCCTGATGGACAAGACAACCGAGTACTTGGCAAACGGAGGAGGGACCGCGGCGATGCTTCCAGCGATGACGAGGATGTGCCAGACGATGTGAAATCCATACCGATGCCCCGGGACACCCCGCCCCCTATCCCGAAAGAGGTCCTAGATGCGTGGTACGCGAAGCGTAGAGCTGCAAGGAATGCAAATGATACGCCGTTGGGCGACCGAGCCGGCCGACCGTCGCACCAGCAAGAAACAACGTCTGCTCCCGTTGAAGCAAAGACAGTATACGAGGCCAAACCAGCAGTGCGAGACTTGCGAAAGGAAGCCGTCAGCGCGTTCGTGCCTAGTGCTGTTCGCATGAAATTAGACAAGAGCAAGGGCCGAGGTGGCCTGATGGAACCTGAAGAAGCAGATCGATTGGAGAGAGAGGGATATCTAAAAGGAACTGAGATGGATACCGGAACAACATCCACGGCTCGCCCTCACCAAGTCACCATGGAGGAGGTAGAGGACGAGGATGACTAATCAGGACAAGCCGTAACGCCGCATTTCCGTGTTACTTATTCATTTTAAGAGGCAATTGCATGTGAGCATAGCCAACTATCTGAACGCCTTCGTTCTGACGAAGAAGCGCAGTTCGAAAAATTCATTGTCGACGTGTAAGATGTTCACTAATATTGTCCTCTTGTATCTCCAATACTAAGCGCAAGCAGCTTTTAAGAAGGCTGCGTACATATATACTAATTCATCTCTTGCATAGAATTCGGGATTTGAATGGATTTGACTGCTTCTTAGATCCATTTTCGGGCCATCCAGGCCGATAAGACCGTTTATAATAGGCGGTTCCCGTCGCCGTCTCCGATCCAGTCGTACCCGGTAAGCGCCTACCTAATCAAGATTTCGGACTTGATCCGTCTCGCCGGGTAAGTCTGGGTTGATTGGCTCTCATTTCTGCATTTAGCGTATATGCAAAATGCAAGTGCTTCCCTAACGTAATGTTTATGAATAATGATGTCTTCTTCCCGCTTCAGCTTTCCCTTAGTGGATTTTGGCGGGTCCTTCGAAGGGCGGACGTGGGGACGGCAATAGTCTTGCCACCAAAGATTGAATTCCGATTACGGTCAGATCCATGGTCAACCCCCAAATGTCTTCGGCCGGTAAGGAAAAGCGGTATCCCTCTAAAGGCTAGTATTGCGATCGCGAACTAGAATCGATTGGGCTGACGATTATGTTATGGACTGGGTCTTGGAACGAAAATTTTTTGGTGAATTTGGACGGAAAACAAGACAAGACAAGAAGTTGAATGCATTGATCTTCGCATGTTCAACACAGATTAAATCTTACACAAGCTGAATAGTCGAGATGGGAGTACAAGAGAAAGCCATACCACCATTGCCAAATGATTTTTCAAGCGTGCCCAGTCCTACTCAAGACACGTGCCTTTCTGAAAAACACGATGCCGACTTCAGCGCAGATCCTAACCCACAGATGTTCGTCGTCCCGCCCGACAATCCATTGTCGGGCAATGCAACAGGTGACGAGGAATCCGGTCGTGCGGTGACTCTTCTAGGTGAAGAGACATATCCAGAAGGAGGATTAGAGGCGTGGCTCGTAGTTTTCGGCTCGTGGTGCGGTCTCGTTGCCGCGTTAGGACTCCTGAATACCCTCGGGACTTTCCAGACGTACGTGTCCACCCACCAGCTTTCAGAATACAGCGAAGGTACGGTGGGCTGGATTTTCAGCTTATTCACAGCTCTATGCTTCTTCTGCGGTATCTATATCGGGCCTCTGTTTGATAAGTACGGTCCTCGATGGCTTATCGGCCCGGGTAGCATCGCCGTCGTTGCCAGCGTGATGATCACCAGTGTGTGTACCCGTAAGTCAGCCGCCTCTGTGTATCCAATAACCTCCTAATTTACCTTGCTTATTCGCGTATAGAATATTGGCACTTTCTACTTGCCTTTGGGATTCTGGGCGGGATAGGGACCTCGCTTCTGTTCACCCCTAGCATCGCGGCCATAGGCCACTTCTTCCACGCTCGCCGCGGGCTTGCTTCAGGCATAGCCAGTACAGGCGGCGGCGTGGGTGGTGTTATTTTCCCACTGATGCTTCAAGCCTTGTTTGGCCGTATAGGTTGGGGCTGGTCTATCAGGGCCCTCGGTTTTCTGAGTTTGGGCTTGCTTATCATTTCCAATATCTTCTTGAAGAAGCGACTTCCAGCCCCCAAGAACATCAGCGCCCATCCGGACTTTCGCATTCTCAGGGAGAAGCCGTTTCTGCTTCTCACTATTGGTGTCTTTCTCCTCGAATTTGGGTTATTTATACCACTGACTGTGCGTAATTTCAGAACTGTTTTCTTGTTTTAGCAATTTCCAGCGCACGGGATTCTCTTTTTGGGGAAAACAAGTGTCCAAAGCTTCTGAAAGTCTCATAGATTACGCTCCAGATGGTGATCACTAACACGAACTGTTGTAGTACATCTCGAGCTATGCACTCGCCAACGGCTTCGACGAGGCCTTTGCCTTCCAACTACTGCCAATTCTGAACGGGGCGTCTGTCGTCGGCCGAGCACTTCCAGGATGGTGGGCCGATAAGATCGGGCCATTTAATTCGAACATGATATCTGTCGGGATCACGATCTTTGCGTGCTACGTCGTGTGGCTACCGTTTGGCAAGACGATACCCGGACTCGTGATCTTCGCCATCCTCTTCGGGTTCTCCACTGGTAACAACATCGCGATTACACCCGTCTGCGTGAGTAGACTGTGTCATATTCAACATTACGGCAGGTACTACGCTACCTGCTATACCATTGTTTCCATCGCCTGCCTTATTGGAATCCCGATTGCTGGCAACATCGTCACGGCCACCAACGGAGAGTACTGGTCTCTCATCGTCTTCACTGGCCTTACGCAAGTCTTGTCTTTTACGTTCATATACGCTGCCAAGGTAGCGAGTGTCGGCTGGAACCCATGGACCATCTTTTAGCGTCGAAAGCAGTTCTTTGCAAGGATTGATTTGATTGTGAATTATTGAACCGCATAGCTATGCAATGGTGTGGCTTCAATGATGAACATGTATAGAGCTTCGGGCGGAAATAGTGAGAAGCCAGCTAGCTATTGGATATGATGATTTTTGAAGACTAGGTCATGGAATAAATAGAGACTTAGGTTAAAGCGGTACATACGCCTGAGATAATAACTTAATCATCGGTATATGGCATCATGATAACAGTCAAAATGCTGTAAGTCTACGTGAAAAGGGCGCATTTCCTTAAATAGATAATAGGGGGATTGGTAACAGTGGGTCTTAGCTAGTAGTCAACTAAAAATAGCTGAAGAAGGTAGGTAAGTATGATACAGTAATTGTGGCAACTGGGGTGATGCAAATCATTCAATATCACAAGTAAATCAATCTATCTAAGTACAATAACCTAGGTAAGGTCATTTTTGCGGTGGTGCACCGGGTTTCATCGCTACCCAGGCAGCAAGATGCCCGTCCGTTCACCCGAAGGCTCCGCTGCGGCTTACACCACAGGAAGGTAACATATCAAGCACTACCGGCAACTACGGTGCACTAACTACCTAAATCGGTAATCAACCGATCCATTGTAGATTCTCGTCCAATCGTGTGGGACGTGAGACAAGGAGGGGAAAGCGTGTGCCTTACCAAGGACGAGGCTTGGTATCTATTTCTTACATTACATACGCATCCGCATCCACATGCTGTAGGTATCATTCACCATGAGCGACTTTTTCCCCGCCGCCTAGCTGACTCGGTATTGACTAAATCCTACCAAAGTCCAGATACAGTAAGTCACAGCTCTCATTAGTCTGATACCCAATACCCTGCATGAACGATAAACGGTGCTGCGTGCTGCGTGCTGCGTGCTGCGTGCTGCGTTCGGTAAGCTAGTCTGGCCCTGGGCAGACAGACCAGTCTGCGTCTACTGCGGCTTCAAAAAACTACCGAAACTGGAAGTCCGGGGCCGAGGTCAATTGCCTCACATCACCCGGAAGCCCTATAAGTCTCAGCCCGACAGCCCTACCTAATATCCTTGTTCTCACCCGAGCCTTCGCCCTCATAAGTCGGCATTCTGTGCGACAGCATGGTACAATAAAATTCTGACCTTATTGTTCTCTGGGGCTGTCCCTGAAATGCATCCATTGCCCTATCTTACCCCTTTCGATTCTTATATCACGCATAGCTCACCGAATTTCCTATATCCCAGCCTCACTAAACAGCAACTTCTGACATAATGGCATCACAGTCAGAATCAATAGATCAGTCGCATAGCAAGGCATCTGGAGACCCGTCTGCGGCGCTTAGTCTCTCTTTCAATATTGCTGAAAATCGGCCTGCTTCTCGATCATCATCTATCTCGTCTGCGTCATCATCACTACACAGCATGGCCAGCGACTCAACCCACTCATCAGCCTCGTCCTACCAGGTCGAGAATGCTTACTTCAGCTCCAACCCACCTCCTAAGGCTCTGCCACAGCATGTTGCCGCCGCAAAGGAGTTCATCAATCAGCACGCTGCTGAAAATCGGCGTGTCGTGCTGATAACCTCGGGCGGCACCACCGTCCCGTTGGAAAAGCAGACAGTACGCTTCATCGACAATTTCAGTGCCGGTACACGTGGTGCTACATCGGCAGAATATTTCCTCGAGTCCGGCTATGCCGTCATATTCCTGCACCGCCAGTTCAGTCTGCTACCGTATAGTCGACACTATAGTCACTCTACCGACTGTTTTTTGGACTTCTTACATGAGGCCGAAGATGGTAGCGTTGTGGCTAACCCGGCTCATCAGCAGAAAATGTTGCGCGTTTTGCGCAAGTACAATGCCGCCAAACGTCAGAATCTGCTGCTCATGCTGCCCTTCGTCACCATTACAGATTATCTACATGAGCTACGAGCGGTGGCACAGCTTATGCGCCCGCTAGGTCCAAACGGGCTCCTGTACCTCGCAGCTGCCGTGAGCGACTTTTTCGTTCCTCCAGAGCGCATGGCCGAACACAAGATCCAGAGCACAAACGCAACAGATAAGCTGCAGCCGAAAAAGCAACAGCAGGGGCCGACGACGATCACGACAGAGAAACGAGAGCAGCAAAAGGAGAACGAAGAGGACGAAGCGTTCGATAACTTTGACTCGTCGCCAGCAGTGCCACGCAGTAAGAGGCTGATCGTAGACTTGGACCCGGTTCCCAAGTTTCTAAAGAACCTCGTTGATGGCTGGGCGCCTGAAGGGATGATCGTATCATTCAAGCTCGAGACGGACCCGTCTATTCTCGTTCACAAGGCCAAGTACTCGCTTAATCGATACCAGCACCATCTCGTCATTGGCAATCTACTCGCCACCCGCAAGTGGGAGGTTGTATTCGTCAGCCCTGGCCGTGAAGACCAGTGGATCCGCGTCCCTATCGCTCGCCGTAAGAAGACCCTCAGTGGTAGCGGCGTTGAAGATCTGATCGGCGTCGCGGAACGGGAGGGAGGTAGCAAGCATTCTGAAGAGAATATCAGCAATGAGCCCATGGACCCAGCCACTTTGCCTGAGGGCGAGCCGGAGATGGAGATTGAGAGTCTCATCATTCCTGCGGTGGAGGCGCTCCATGGCAAGCACGTTGAATCGGTTACCGCGAAGAACCGTAAACGTGCTGCGTAATTGACATAGATGAAAACGTATTAGGATGGGTAAAGGCATTTGGCGCGGTACTTTGGTTTGATTTTTTTTTTTTTTTTGAAGATCTGGAATTCTATGGTTTAGGTCGTATATGCATTTGAGAATATAGTTGAATAGCCCGAGGTCATGGCTCAGCGCATCACGAGAAAAGCTGAAGCCGAGGTCATCTAGAGGCAAATGTTGACGGAGCTGTTATAGGCAATAGTGACAACATAGGATAAGGTGCGAGAGGTAGAAATCAACTTTATGTTATACCTACCTATATTAGATAGATACTCAGGCGAAAAAAAGACTCATGTCTCAAATAAGAACATCCTAGCTTCAGGAGGGATTGTCTGACCCTAAGTTTACTTAACCTTTCCCTTCTGGCAACGGCAACATCGTGCAAGTATCAGTTAGGAGCTTCAAACCTCCATCGGAGACTATTTGTTTCTAGTTTGAGTTTATACTAACACTCGCTGAAGATCTGATGAACATAGTCTTGTATTCTCTTTCTTTGGTGTTTCGGTTTGTTCATAATAGTTAAGTTGCTTGACTTATTATCTCCTGCATACTTCAGTAAGGGACTATTCGCGTAAGAGGCGCTGCTGGTGAGACGGCCCCTAACTATTAAGATAGTATTCCATTGTCGAATGAAGAATTCTCTTGTCGATTGGGGTATAATATGTAATTCTATACTTGAGGTATTATTCGTCTGCGGCTGGGTTTGAACAACACTACATTTGTTCGACATTAATAGCGTATACCAGATTTCCAGATGAGCCTTCTTCTCAAGCTTAGCACATTCTCTTTGACTACAAGATAGAGTCATAGGTTCGAGCCATAAATTATGCATTCCCCAAGCTCATCCTCTTTTTAAAGTCACAGGCGATAAGTAAACATATATAATATTGAGTCGGGGCCATAAATGTTACCAACTTAACACCAGAAGGGATGGCCATCGGCGCGATTGATGATGTGACAAACGTTAGTCACCCGCGCTGCTGTCAAGGAGATAGCTGCACCAGCAAGAGAGTCTCCGCATTTCGGAGATGTTTGAGGAAGTGGAAGATTTATATTACGAACTTGAACCGTTTCGCCGGGACTGAACCACATGTGCCGTGAATGAGAACATTTAGATGTGGATGAGCTAAAGCATTCCAATTTTACCGCTGTTAGGTAAACATAACTGCAGTAAGACTAGTCGGAGTCCGGGATGTCGGAGTCCGTCGAGTAACCGCACTCCAGAACCTCCTGGCGCACGTACAGATAGACTGATCCCGGCCTGGGGCTGATGATCTGCAAATCATGTATCCAGCCATAAATATGAGGTTCTTGCTCACGTTTGCCTAATCTTCAGAGATAGAAACATGAGCTAAAAGTCAGTGAACAGAAGTAAAAGGTCGGCAACTGTACGAGAACCATCTAGATATAGACTCTGGATCTCTTAAGGAGCTGGAAAAGAAGTCGATCATGGCTCGCTGGATCCCATCTTTATCAATCGGCTGCTACGCCATGCAGGGACCATGGAGACTGCAACCGTGTCACGAATCCCCCTAAAATGAAAAATCACCCTTATCCCCTAAATTTAACAATCCCCTCCATTTTCTGAATTTGAGTTCTGTTTCCTCCTATCATCTATTCACTTTAATAAACATCTTTGCTCACCATGTCTATCAAATCCTCAGATGTCTATGTCGGATGGTGGACAAACTGGTCTAAGGACAACTCCATTCTCGGAGCTACAATCACCCTTCCCTCAAGCTCAGCATCGCTTCTTATTTCTTTCTTGGCTGTCTTCTTGTCCATAACGGCCTCGCATCTTTGGCGCTTGACTGCTTATGTTATCCATTACTATCGACACGATGTCGACCAAATCAAATGCCGCGCGTTACGTCGACAACAACAAGTGGTCTTTAAATCCAATATGACTGCTATATCCACAGCACTTCTCCTGAGCAAGATGATGTGGGTAAATCGGTCGAACCTGACAGCTTTCAGGGACTCCTGTCTACCAATGCTACTATCAATTGCATGTGCTACGCTGGGCATTGCTCTTTCACTGATTTCCTCGAAGATTATTAGCACATCCTCCTCACTTGAAGTTCTACTAATTGCACACAAGTGCTTAACACCTAACATATTCAGCATTCATCTATCATCAATTGATAATGTACAGTTGGTCGGCAGTCAACTTACTGACATAGTGAAGCTATCGACTGCTTATTCGCAAAGATGCTACAACGCGACCAATAATGAAGAATGCAGTCCTTTCGCAACGAAAATTCAGTGGACAACTGACTGGAAAGCAGCATGTCCTTTCAACGAGACTATGTGTCTCAGCGCTGCTATGCAACTTGATACGGGACTTCTTAACTCAAATACGATTCTGGGGGTCAACTCGCCCGCGAAGGATCAGATTGAGTTGAGAAAGATCACCACCTGCGCACCCATCGCACAGAAGAATTACACTCGACCAGTGAATGTGACGGATGGATTACCAGGCGAGAAACATACTGCATATACCTATGGCTGGACACCACATCTCAAAGAGTCGAATTCCGAGAATAACATTACAGCAATCTTCAGCGAATACCTTGCAAAGAGCTCCAGCTACTATAAGATAAAGTGATTTTGCATTTTAGAATCTTGATGATTTGGTTTTTCGTTATCATTTTTGACAAAAATCTGTCTCCCCTCCCTTTTAATAGGTATAGCTAACGATAGACTATTCTAATCAGCCTCGACTATTTCTGGCGCAACAACGACGGTATTAATGATTTTCAGCCTATCTCAGAACTGAACAATGCTAGTGGGAATGTGGTCCTAGTGCTCATCGAATCCAGTTCCGAAACTGTACACACAAAACAGTGCGATGACCCAGTCTTTGCCGCCCACGTACCTGAACCAGTCGACAACATACGCCAATACATTTACCACCCAGACCAGCTAGCAGGGGCTATCGGTTGCGTGGAACAGGTGTGTTCGCCTTGACCTTGATTACGCTTAGAGGCACAATGCTAAATGAATATTTGGTAGATCCAAATATGTAATCCAAATGGAAATCATGATTGCACTTCTTTGGGGGGATTATCTGATCCTTTTAAAGAAGCGTCGCTTGGTTTATCTTTCAATGCTATACAGAACGCTACATTGAACCTTTTGTCCCACAGACTTATTTCTCTTTATTGGGTCGGAGGAGATGATTCGAATTTGCTCGCCAACCGGCACCTAATCAGAGGGATTCTGTACTCCCCTTTGCCTAGCAACCAATGGCAGATTGAAGTACAAGGTTGGCACGCCACAGCTCTGGCGTCTCTCCAATATAGTCTTTTATTGAGAATATCTGACGCCTACACCGAATACAATTCAAGCCCTTTGACACTCGCTTCTCCTGAGGATCTAGCTATTTGCAGTCGGCAGCGCGCTCGCATCAGCGCTGGCTTTGCCAACGTCTCCGCGCTCAACCTTATTCTTGTTTTGTCTTTGGGTACAATTATTATTGTTATCAATCTTTGTTTGGACCTCCTAGTTGAGTCACTAGCAAAGCTTTTCCCATCGATAAAGCCTAAACAGATAACATGGATCCGCAATGATGTGTTACACCTTCAGAGACTGGCATACACGGCCCAGGAGCTACTTTCAGGGGAGGACAGAACCGCATGGACCGGTATAAACAAACCCATCCCTAGAGTTGAGAACAAAACTCTTCTTGGTTCTCTTGTCGAGTATGAGGAGGAACAAGCGACCTTTGAATCGCGCGCCGGAAAGCGCTACTTAAAGATCACTCCTGACCCTCATGATACAGGAGATGACCGACACGGACGCCAACAATAATAGCCACCAACTCTGATCAAGAGGCGGTAGAAGCTACATAATAACTAAGTAGTTGGATATCATTATCTTAACTAGTAACTCTCAACCAAAATCATCCTTTTCATCCTATTATTAGATGAAACAATGTGGCATTCATGTCAACGTATATCCATTCAATCTCAATCATCTCAAAAATGAGATGCCCCTTTCTCACCACTAAAATCGAGGCACACTCAACGCAAATATATAACGTTTTTACTGCGCCAGCCCCTGCACTACTACCTTGAACCTTTTAACTATTATTTGTTTTATTGCTAGGTTTTGCTTTCTATCTGGGAGTCGGCAGTTTCTAGTTGGCTTTCGGGGCCTGTTCTACCCTATATTTGAAGGCAGTGACTATACATACGGCTTCGAGGCGACAGCTAAGCCACCGGTAGGTAACAGGTAGGTAACAGGTAGGTCGAAGGTAGGGGAAAGGACTCAATGTTATTAATTCCTGGGTCTCGTCGAACTAATTGGGAGAGACTCAGATCTTTATATCAAATATCAACTATATGCCCACTCATAAGGACCCTACTAGCCTCTTGTGTACTTGGTGCCTGACACAACCAACCTTTCCAGATGTATTATGTCGAATTGCATTCCAATATAGAGCATCGAAGAGCACCGACTCAATCCGCTGCATAAAACGTTCCAGGTACGGACGAAAACCAAAGTATCATTAAGGAATAGGTCCTAGGGACCAATGATGGGGATCGATTCCGGCGCGCTGCAGCGGTCTATGAACTTGATGACTTTGCGCCCTGTGACGCTTCGCTCAAAGCCGTCCATGTCTTCGACGAATTTCAGTTGAAACCTATAGCTGTTCATGTCGTAGACGTGGAGAAAGGTAGTAAGCTGATCAGTAATTGCCTCCTTGGTTGAGATAGTGCCCTCATTTTGCGTGGCGCAGAGTACTCGGACTTCTAGTGATGACTCCAGAGATGGCTCTATCTTGCCCAGAATAATCTGCCATTGCAGGATAGCAGGCTCGGTGCTCATTAATGATGACAGGTCCTCAAATTCAATATACTCTCCATCCCAGTCGAAACTGAATCGGCGATCACGGCCTGTGAGGCGGAGAATACGGAAATGGCGCCAGTCGCTCTCGGATAGGAGAGTACGTGCGTGATCGGGGAGAGGATGGACTGATCCAACATCACCAGTCACATAGCGCACAAGCGGATTTCGAAGGCGGGCGAGAGAGGTCTGGACGACCATTCCCCGTTCACCATCAGGCAGAGGGTTGGGGGTAGAAGGATCGACCTGCGTACAAACGGAGGGGAAGATTTCAATGAGCGTTGTGCGCGAGTCGAAGATAAAGTCGTCAGAACCTGTGAAGGTGTCTCTCCCCGTGACATCAGGATTACTAGCTGCCCACGGACCGGCTTCTGCGCTCGCAAACATTGAGCAAATCTTGATCTGGCCCAGAACTCGTCCTATATAAGCTCGCTGTGCAGAGGTGAGCAGTTCTGATGTGTAGATGATCTTGTCTAGATTGATCTTGTCACGCTCTTCGTGCGGGAGAGTAGAGATATAGTGGATAATTTGAACAACCTGGCTGCTGTCGCCAGCTAACACGTTGACGTGATACTTAGCGAGTAACGTGGACACCTCGCCCGCCGACATACGGTTGCCTGCGCTGAGTACGGAGGCGCCGGCATTTTCAAGGGTTTCGAGTACGAGGTCCAAAGATCTGGTCAACCATCCATTAATTGTCTTTCACTGTACAAGAGCCGGTGACTTACCTGTATAGTTCACCAGCACTATGGACAGTTAGAACCCAGTCACCAGGGGTAACGACCCCTACTTTTCGTAGAAATTGACCATATCTCGCCCTCTGCCTGCGGTTTTCGTCTGTATCAGTTGCGAAGAATAACGGTTTAGCTCCAAAGCCTCCACCAGTAATGCTGGCGTAGATGCTGCGGCGGTAAGTGTTCTCTGAAGTTGTGTCGTTAACGAGTCTCTCAATGGTCGTGTACCTTTAGAAAGTCAGCATAGGCTCTCAAATAAGATCAATAGAGGTTTTAGGCTATCTTTTTACAAATGCTTCTTCCAGAGTAACGGAAAATGTTGCGGTTCTATCTTCCCTGATTGCTCTGCCGCTCGTTTCCTGGTTATCTGAATAGCGTGAGCACCCGGCGGATACACTCTTTCTTGATTGTAAAACGGGTGAATCTTAGCGATAGCTATTACTTCTACCAAGGAGTAAACGTCGGGATCCATGATAGGGGTTCTCAGGATGGGTGAGTTTGTTCAACAAAAAACTTCAAATGGAATACCGTGATACTTACTTTGTGAATAGATAGTAGTGTTCGACTTTTTCAGTCTATCTGTTTGAGACACAATGTAACAGTCCAGTCTTCTTCGCAGTGCGACTATTTAGTAATACTGACCTGTCGCGTCTGGCGGCTGTATTCACCGCCAACAACCTCACCACCAAGATTCTCGCTAGGCACAGAGTATTACTGGAAACAATGCCGATTGGTTCGGCGCAGTTCGGCGATCCGATGCTACTGACAACTCGTAGCCGAGATCGTCAATTAATTTTTGTATTGCTTTTTTTATTGGCGGACAGTTATTTTCTAGCCCATCTGCGTCTGCCACCCTTTTTGTCTGGGGTTGCCACCAACTTCCCACCTATACAGATGATATACATACCATGAAGCAGTCCAAGTGCTTTCACAAGTGCCATATTCCGTGGCACCAAGTTATACGACGTAGAAACCCAACGTAGAAAACGTTTACGTTATAGAGTTAATTCCATAATTAAGTGCTCGTATGGCCTTCGAACTATTGAGTAGCATACTTTTTATACCGATAACCTCGTCATGATAAAATAACAACGCTGTTGATTTATTAGTTAATTTACTACATACGAGCGGCTAAGATACCCAAGCACCTAAGTTACTCAGAGGTATACGCCTCGCCGCAGATCTAACTGTATATGACTAAAGTGGCGTATATTTGACCATCAATGGGAAATTAGTGGCATCCCCAGCCAAAAAATAAGACGAGGTTACATTTCCGTGCTTTTCCGTAGAAATGCGGTCCGAGGCTTCAAGTATCTTCCCTGTAGGAAGTATTTTTTATAACCCTTCCGGATTGGAAGGAACAGACTCGGAATAACCTTCTCATCCCTTATATACGTCTGATACGGGTGTAAACGCTGAATGGACCCTATTAACACAAAAGGATTCTGATTTCTACTGATACATTGGACTCAGCGGCTTTCCGACATGGAGAACATGATACCAACTCGACTGCAACAGATTCAAGTTGCAATTGATTATGCCAACGATATATCCACAATCAGCAGCGTCACTTCAAACAAGGACAATGCCCAAGAACATGCTAGGTTTCAGGCTAACCTCCTATCGAAGTGCACTGCTCAGGTGTGGCCAGAGGGCTTCTATCGCGCGGCTTGTCCGCGACCAATTCTCGTCACTGATTATCATAAACAACGGGTATCCAAATTATCTCAAGCATTAACCTCTGCTATGAACAATATTGTGGAGAGATGGTGGAGTGATCAAGAAGCACGATTGTTCGAGCGTATGCCCCTCAAACGGGAAGAAGAAGATCTCTTGAAAGTGAGTTGACTTTCTCTTACTTATATCGCTAGTATATACTTGTTGCATAGGGTATCACTAACACATCTTAGTGGCTCGAAAGCCAAGTCTCCCGTGGAACATTGAAGAAATACTCCGAATGTTCAGGTTCTTGGAGACCAGACTTCCTAATCGAGGACCGCCCAGGTAGTCAGGAGGCGGCCGTAGAGAATTTCCTGATAACGGAGATCAATGGCCGCTTCCCATTTAACGGAGCTATGCACCTGGCCTTCGGACAGGAAGTTTTCGATGAAATGAACCTAGAAGGCTTAAACCTAGTTAGCACCGCAACCCCTGCGCAGGTGAGTCCGAGGCTGCTCTACGGTCTCTTTTGCTGCTGATTGACCTGAACTTAGATTTTCGATGGTCTCCGGTCTCTCTTCAATCCTTGCGTACCCTTGCATCTACTCATCGGAGAAGAAGGCGGGATAGACATCCATATGTTTATCGATGCTTCTCGAAAGAGATTCGGCATCACGCCGCGATTGATAAATCCTTCGGATCTTAGGCTTGAGCCTGCTCTTAAGGGAAGCCGCGGATATCGGCTATGTTGTCTAGCACAGAGAAGAGGGGACACGGAGCTGTTTCCCCTCCCAAGCACGTTTATCAACAATAAAGGAGAGATTCTAGAAGAAATCCAGCAGGTCGGCTTGGAACTTCATCAACACGAACTGTTTGCGTTACCCCAGGATATGCTGCGGAAGGTTAGCCTTTGCTGCTTCAACGATCTCCGGACAATATTATTGGCTCATGACAAGCGCATACTCGGTATCGTAAAGCAGGAGTTGCAATATCTGGTACAAGCGCGGGTATTGACACCAGACCAAGCGCACGTATTAGATGAAGGCATAGTGGACACATTTATCCCTGGCTCTCCTCAGATACACTCTCTCCTACGGAAGTCAAAAACCTCCCCGGATCTAAAGAATGACTACATTCTTAAGCCGATTCGAAGCGGGAAAGGCGCTGGTATCATTTTTGGAGAAGACATTGCTTCCTGCGAGTGGGATTCCATCTTGGAAAACCTACAATCTCAAGCCCAACTCACAGAAAACACCTACGTAGTTCAACGAAGAGTCGAACAATGCCTATACGATCTTGTATTGCATGCATCCGGAAATAAGGTGCATTATCCTCTCGTTGGGACTTGGCACATTATCAACGGAAGACTCTGTGGATTGGGAATTTGGCGGTCATCGGCTAATCGCATCTGCGCTTTGAGTTCTGGAGGTGCAATAGTTTGGTCTGTAAGCGAAACCTTCAGTCACGATGTCAACACTACGCCACAAAGCAAACACAATTCAAGGAACAAACTGTAGTAGGAAACTGGGCAAATGATTTTAGCAAGACCAAATGAGAACACGTGTACCTAATGACTTAATCATAGCATTTTCGTTTCACTCAGTCGTAAACTCCTTCCTTAAGAACGAAGGCACAGTCTTTCCATGTGTGTAGCAGCAAAGCTATCAGGATACACACCCTAGTACCCTTAATGCAACGCCCCCATCTGCTATTCTCATGCACATTCACCATTTTATCATTAGTGCTTAGGGATAAAGAATTCTGGAGGCTGCGACAGGCATTTCTATAGCTACCGAGCCAACCATGAATAGGCTTACCTGCCAGATGTGAGGTAGTTTAGTGCATCACCCACATCTAGAAGAAATCCGTTTTCACTTTCCTATTACTCCCACCACCTTCCACCAGTTTCCACGATCCTTCTATGAACTAGAATAGCAGATTAAGCAAGAAGTCCTAGAATATGGTAGAGAGATATAGAAAGAGGTTGGGCCGTAAGCCTAGCAAATAACTGCATCTAGATACCTGAGCTCTTTTGTTTTGGAGTGCGTGAATTGTGTATAGAGGTATATTAGGGGCTTGCAACTAAGGAAGCTGAGAAACGAGCGATCAGCCAACCACAATATGTAAATACAATGCAGATACACTATTCCACAAGGTCGTAGAAGCGTATACGTAAATTCTGCTTTGCGGCATAATAAATCGCAGCTAAGGGAGACACCTGCTGTTATTGTGAGACTAGCGAAATAAAGCCACAATATTAAACCTTTATATTTATGGTGCCATTGTCATAAACCTTTAGTGAGAAACGGGACTTGACCTCGAGCTTTTCCTACATTGTTGTCATTTCCCTTCAAAACTCTGGGTTTCGAAATTGGACTAAAGACCGCACAGCCTCATTAGGTGAGTTACGTTCAAGGTTACGCCTTTTCAAGCTTTGGCCCCGCAACATTCGGGCACAGTCATTGATTTTGTCCATCACAGGGGTCCCATCCCGTAGCCTGCTGCCGCAATACGCAATAGTTCGGTCACGTATCTTTTCAAAGGTTATATACTTATACTTTTGAGGCTTAAAGCCACCTTTGTGCGTCTCAGCGGCTATTTCTTGTAGCCTCTTGTCATCATGTGCTGCTAGCTGTTCCAGGGTTTGCTGTCGACTGATGGATACAGTCCTTGCACCAGCCCCCGGGTCAGGTGTCGCCGGCCGTGTGAATGATTTCTTACGAGTCTTGTCGCAGCTTGCCATATTTATCTTAGCTAGCCCCTTGTGCTTAGGGTATAATCGTGGCTGTGCTGGGACATTGAAGCGGAAATATGTCCTTTCAAGTCGTTGTATGAGGCTCTCTGCTTGGAGATGAGCTTCTTCGGTATCGACTATTTTCTTAGCGGCAAAGGATATAAGAGATCTGAGTTTAACTCGATTGTGCTTCTGCGACATTCCAGTGCCGATGCTGACCAATGCGTAGGGTTTCTTATTCCCAGGCCTTCCTGGAGGATTTGACATCTGCATTGCTTCGTTCCATGCGTAGATAGCAGGATTGTTGGCATGGACACCTCCGTCGATATACTTTCGACCCTTTATTACAACTGGCCGAAAGTAGGTTGGCGCAGCAGTGGTGGCCCCGCATGCTTCGTGAATTCTAAGTTGTGCATCCTCTAGTGTTCTCGGGTTCATTTCACTTCTGGCTCCGGTTCGTCTCCTTCTGTGGTTGTAAGATCGGAAAAGGATAGCAACATCGCTCGTATCGGATCTGAAGTTGTTTTCACCCCCTTCACGCACCGTCATTACTGCTCTTCAAACGGTATGAGCCATAGCACAATAGAAGAGCGCTTGTCGAGTACGTATACTTACACTCGACATGTTCTGTTAGCATACTTGGGGTCTGATGCAGCATCCCCTTGTTCGTCGTAATCATTCTGCCGAAGATATTCATCCCCGTTGCAGTCGGCACGATTATTCTGATGATTGGGACAAAACTTCTTGACTACTGTTGTCGCCGCCTCCTGCAACTTTCTTCGAGAGTAATGCTGAATTAGACGTTGACGGGGCGGTCGAAAAATAGCGTTAGAAAAAATCAAGTACTGTTGAATACATTCATTCACGCCCATTCTCAAGCGTCCTAGCATGATCGCAATAAGTCTAGGAAGGTTTAGTAGAAGAACGTGGCCCAGATTTGGAAGATATACCCTCCAGCGCTGGTGCCGATCATGAAGTCGAAGTAGTGGCATGGAAGTGGCAATTCCTGATCAGAATTAGATTCGAGGCGGTTGTCTTCAACATCTGCGTCATCGAGCTTCTTTATCTGCCTCATGATTGCTCGCAAAATGTAGAGCGAAGAAAGTCCTTTTACGCCGCCACCATCTAACATAGTAAGCAGAACGACTGGATAGTCGGAGTCTTGAACCCACCTAGGGATAAGACAATGGGGTCCCAGGGGTCGCCATCGGAGGAATCTGGTTCCATCATCCCTTTAGTCGTTATTGGCAGGCCGAAGGCGAAACATCACAAAAATTGATCTTCTGAACTTTGTTTCAAACATGGCAGGGAAGGGCACTTATCTTTGAGGGGAAATCAGAGCCAGAATTTTCATCCCTTCGGGACTACCATATTGATCTGACTGCAGATGAGGGAGCTTCATCTTGGCAATCATAGTTGTTAGTTATATAGGTGCCACCGATGGGACTTTGCCAGCTGCGCCTTCAGCGGCAGAATTTTATTACCGGAGAGCCTTTCTTCAACTGGGAGTTGGATTTAAAGCCTCTTGCCCCCAATCACGGGAAAAGCCGGCTTGCTGTGAGCATGACAGGTGACCATGGACTATATGATGCCTTATTATACCTATCCCTGATATTGCCCATGGAGCTATAAGAGGCGTACCCCCAAAGCATCTCTCAGTGGGAAACATCAATCCCTCGCTTCAATCGAGACCCTTCATTACACATCCACCTAACATCTTCTGTTATTCACTAATTGAGCCGAATCACTTGCGTAATCATCTCCGTGCATTCGGAGTTGAGCTCGCACACCATGAATGTTGCCTCAACGATTTCATTAGATGAGGTGAAGCAAAAGCGAAATGAGATTAAGCTCTGGGAGTCGGAAACAGGCGTTTCCAGAACATATCGTACTGGGAATCTCGCGACTATCGGTAAGTTTATCGCCGGCTTGGAAAAACGGGCTACTTGAAATTTCCTAGATACGTTGCGTGTTGACTCTCCTTTTAGGAACTCTAATGCAGATTCCAGTCCAGAGGTGGAAGAACCGCGTGGACGTTGTTGTTCCCGGCGATAAAGGAGAAGGGGCAGTAAAAATTGCTTCTGTTAAGGTGCCTCTCTCTATGGCATTCAAGAGGACAATTCTCAATACAAACGAAACTATCTACGTCGCAGACCGCGTGACCAACAGAACATAGTAATCGGTTCTTTTCTGTTTCTTATGTTTTGAGTTGGGTTGCGACAGGATAAGGCAAATTTTACGCTACAGATTACTCGGTAATTAGCGACTTTAATCGGATAGGTCATATAATCGGATCAGCCCGGATATCAGGACGATTCGGCCCATAGAGAGTTGCTTAGGCTCTATGGCGGGTCCGGTGAGGTCGCTACAAACTCTAACCATTAAGGTTCTGGCTATACGCATCTATGAAAGGTCGAAAATGTCAATTAACCGATAGACAGCCTCTGTCGGAAAGCAATCAACACTATCTCTGCACTTCCTACAATTGTTATAGTAGGCCTAAATAGTCTATGAGTTAAATCCTGACCTGTGATCGAGTTGGTCACATTAGCTGTCAGATTAGACAAGATACCCACGGCAGGATTGCCTAAGCCGGTCAGCTTGCATCATTAAACAGGCAACATAATGAGCAAGACGTGATATGGATGTGTGACACTTATAACGTATCTAGAAAAAAGGTTGATTTAATCGCTATTTATTTAAGGCTGTAGGTTTTCTGCTCATGAAACATTGTTAAGATAATACTTTATAATTTGGGGCTATGCCCGGCAATCAGGCGACCCAGCGCCCCCTGGCTACAGCCGGTTTTCGTACTTACGCCAGTAAAACGAAGGCTCCTCCTCTGCCTAGTGGGAGTGAAATGCTGCCTTCGCCCCTAAAAACGAATGTGCCTCGAGTTTATTAACATTAAAACGTACTTCATATGTTACCGCCTCATTACTCACTGGATATAAGATATATTAACCAACCAATCAACTCACTTTACTTTATGATGCAACTGAATTACTCTGAGACGTCCGCTTACCTATGTAAAATCCGACCCCAGAATTTATGAGGCGCCCTGTTCATATTACACCTATATACCTACTCTTAAATTTAGATGCAGTATCAACATTAAGATTATTAATAGACTGAACCCCACCTGCTTTTCTTCAAACACGACGACTCGATCTCGCTAGGTTGCCGGACCTAGTTCTTGGGGTTCCCCAATTAGTCAGGAAGATCTAGACTCATATAAAGCTAAATACCTACGTGTTCCCACAATAAGGGCTCCGGCTATCTTCCTGAGTACTTAGACAGGTCTGCTTGAAACGATCATCTCAATTAGGTCACTTTTCTAGGCTCTTTGTCACGACCTCTGAATACTAATAGCAACGTAGGGGTAAGTCTTGAATACTTGTTGTCGCACAAGGAGCTCCAACT
This sequence comes from Xylaria sp. Z34, assembly GCA_037356055.1. NCBI lineage: Eukaryota > Fungi > Ascomycota > Sordariomycetes > Xylariales > Xylariaceae > Xylaria > Xylaria sp. Z34. The sequence goes on along the minus strand of JBAWJW010000041.1, from coordinate 177,772 downwards.
ATTACATCTACAAGCTGGAGATCTATATACAAAATACCTTCTTTGTTCTGTCACTCTAGGGAAGCGATATGCAGCTATAAGTATCGCGAGGATTTGCGAGAGTCCGACACTCTTAATGTTGCACTTCCAGGTATCTGAATTGCGTAGTGAGTGATATTGACCCATTGCCCTCACGATTCGACTAGCTTGACTTCACTCTAGATACACCATATATTCTGACAGAACCATGAGAATGGTGAATCCTTTCCAGCCAATTGTGAGATATAAATCCTGTACGTCTAGATAGTCTCGTGTATAGCCGTTGAGTTTCTAGTTACTAAGTTTTGCCTTCTACCAGATTAAGTAATAAAAGCCTTACATAGATCTCCATATTGGTATGATTATATACATATACGAAGATCCCCAGTCTTCTAGTCTATCGGTTCGAGTAACCAAAAGGCTTCGATGCAGAATATGCGGAAACTCTCTTGCCATAGCCACAACGGTATTAAAGCAAATACATGTCCTTAAACAAAACTACGCCGGTCGAATATTGCTTCGACGAATTGAAAATAAATACTTTATATTACTATCTGAACCTTGCATCAGATGTACATACATCCTGAATCCGTAAAAAAGTTTCCCCTTTCATGCTTAAGGAGCTTTTTGAATTGTAGCGATCAAAACAGATATCTGTAGTTGCTTCGCCATGAATGACAAATTGTTAAAGCTTGTATTTTTTTCCCCTCGTAATTACGGGCACTTAAGTAGAAACCTTTTCAATATCTCGCCGGGGTTAAGTTTTACAGATCTTGAAAAATCCGAGAACCTGCAGTAACTTCATACCAAAAGGGCGCTAAGATGGCTGTTGGCTCGTTAGTCGAGTACGCTACTGTCAATCCTTCCAGTTATAATGAACTATCCCAATTGTTCCTTGGGTATTGCATCGAAATCAAGTAAACAACGATGTATGCAAGTGCATTCGAGAGGAATAGCGATATAGCTATTTCAATGTTGGAACTCGAACTCAAGGTACGAGGGTTGCGCTGACAAATGTACTATGACGTACACTGCGGGGTGACAAGTCACCGAGGCTTCACGGGAACCGTCGGTTCCTCGGCTTCTACTTGTATCTCGAACTCATCATTTCTTTGGATTGATATATATTTCATTACTCTGCTGCAATCTTGTTGTGAATGCAACTATAGGGTGGATGAGGGCTACTACCTTTTGCGCAGAGCAGTCGTACCAACTTTGAAGGCTAGCTCTGATTATTATATAAATATCGTGCTCCTCTATTCTACAGAAGCGTTGTTATAATATTTATAAAACGACTCTCGACGAGTACAAAATGGAGACTGACGGTGCCCAATCCGTAAAGCACCTTCCGCCAATCAAGTTACCGGCTGGCATCACGGAGGACTACATCGACTGCCAAGAATCATGCGGCCTCACCTGGCACATATTGAAGGCTGGAATCCCGGGGAAGCGGCTCGTGCTATTCTGCCATGGATATCCGGAGCTTGCGTATTCATGGCGGAAGGTCCTCCCGGCAATTGCTGACGCTGGTTACTATTGTGTTGCCATGGACCAGAGGGGGTATGGCCGTACGACAGGGGTGCATCAATCGTCCCAGGAGGTCAACTTGGACGACTATGTCTTCACCAACTTAGTGCGTGATTTGGTATGTCTTGTCTATGGGTTGGGATATACAGACGTCTTCAGTATCATAGGGCATGATTTCGGAGCCGTTAGCTCGGCGATGGCGGCCCTAATGCGACCAGACGTTTTCCGGTCAACAATTCAGCTATCACATCCGCATCACTCACCTCCGGCACCGCGGCTTGGAGACCAGCAGCCGAAGGCCAAACTCGACGTTCAAGCGGAGCTAGCTAAGCTGAACCCCCCACGAAAGCATTACAAGTGGTACAATTCGACGCCGGAAGCAGCACTGGAATGGAATAATCCGCCCCAGGGATTGGAAAAGTTTCTGCGCGGGTATTTTCACTTGAAGTCTGCGGATTGGACCAAGAACGATCCACATCCGCTCAAGGAGTGGAGTGCACAGGCGATTGCGGTGATGCCGGAATACTACATCATGCAGAGAGATCACTCGATGCCCGACAGTGTGGCGCATAACATGAGGGGCGAGGACTACGCCAAAACCGAGCAGTGGCTTCCGGAAGATGAACTTCGAGTGTATTGCGACGAATGGAAGCGCGTGGGGTTTCAGGGCGGGTTGAATTGGTATCGTGCGCAAACGGTGACAACGCCACAGTCGGCTCGAGATATGCTGCTCTACGCTGGTAGGAAAATTGAGGTACCGTGCGCATACATCAGCGGCAAACAGGACTGGGGAAGTTTCCAGCAACCTGGAGCCATGGAGAGCTATGAGGATGCAAAGACGGTCAAGGAAGGCTGCTTCAGGGGTACTACGTGGGTGGATGGTGCCGGTCACTGGGTGCAGCAAGAGAAGCCCGAGGTCGTGATTACGGCTATTCTCTCATTCTTTAAGACTCTGTAGGTAGTCCGGAGGTTTTGGACTTCTCAGCCTATGCTCGCTTGGTTTAGAGAGACACCAAGGCCTTCGTGATGTGTGTGTGATGTGGCAACGGCTAGTTACATAGAACCGGCAGAGAGACATATGATAGTCCGATATTAAAAGTGGTGATTCGTCATTTGTCAAGCGAAGAAGTTGGGCCAAACTTTGACTTCGACGGGTACGTGCTGATGGTTGAATACTCCGGGGTGTCGTCCGCCTAGACTTCGGGTAAGTGCAGGTTTCGTGTCATTTTGAAGCAGGCATCCGAGAGTGGATGACCAGTGAATGCGTTTGTCACGTATGCAGGTCAGGTAGTAGGTACCTCTCAGAACCTTGAAAGTAGGTACGTACGTACTCAAGCAGGCAAGGCACGACTGCTCGCTAGCCAATCACGACTTGCCCTCCGAAGTTCTCGCCTTCCTGCCCTCTTTGCCTCTTTGCTCTTGCACGCCCTTGCCAGATTCAAGTATAGAAACAGTAACTCTCTCTCCCAACAGCCGTACTAGAGAAATGGTTAACTCATTGGCCTCCTAAGCCAAAGATTCTCGGTTCGAGTCCGAGGTACGGTGTTCCTCTTTTTTTCTTTCTTGTTTTCCTGCTCCATTCTCGTCGACTCTTTCTGATTCACGCCCATATAACCTTCATCTACCTTATGTAAGTGGTTGATATTCTATGAGACAATAAGTAGGTGCATCACAATTCAATTAAAACTGTAACATGGAATTAATGGTACCGGTATCTAAGCCAAAACGACGACTGAAGGGTTACCATGTTGTTGCGATGACTCCCACTCCCACTTCCATTTCTCGGCCTGTCCTCAACCCACCCCATCCCCAAGAGGTCAAGGCCAACTCACTTTATGCATACTATCTGTCCATCAGTAATGCAGTAGAACGCATCGTCGCCCTTGGCCCATTCCCTCCACGCGTTGGGCATGCGTGCTGCTATCCCTTCCACCACATACCCCAGTTCTACTCCCTTCTTCAACTCAGATGACGACTCCAGCCGCGACGCCATGTTCTCACCCCACCACTCCCGATCAGGCGCATTCGTATACGTCACGGCAGCAGCAGAGGCCGAGATCCCCTCGACGTCGAAACCCGCTTTCCGCGCGAATTCCCTGCCTCGGCCACCCTCCATGGTCTTTCCGGCATTGCTAGCGAGCCGCTTCATCAATGCGAGGCACTCATTTATCTCCTCCGTGCGTGGATGCACTACCACACTCGACCATTCCACTTCTCGCGCGCAAACGATGCCCCCGGGCTTGCACACACGGCGCATCTCCTTCAGACCCCGGACGGGGCCAAGATCGCCGTCGGCACCTGGCAAGTGACCGAGGACTTGATGTGCGTGGACCACGTCGAATGAATCATCATCAAAAGGTAGCTTCAACACATCCCCTACCAAGAACGATGCGTTGGACACTCCGCGTTGCTTGCTTAACTCGGTTGCCGACTCGACAGCCGTACTGCTGGCGTCGACTCCTGTCACGCTCCCCTCTGGTACATGAGCTGCGAGATCAAGTGTAATGGTGCCCGGCCCGCAACCCACATCTAGAATGCGCATGTCGGCTTTTAGCAGAGGGAGCATGTAAGCCGAGTTCGCTGCTGCTGTTCGGCGAGAATAGGAGGCTATCATAGCCTGGTTATACTGTCGCATATCCATGATGTAGTCGTGATGATCAAGGCTCGGTTCACACTAGAATGGCACACTATTGACTGTAGGAAGAGAATCGATCCGACGCTGGAGAAAAGAACAGAGCTCCTAATAGCTATAATACCGATCACCAACATCCGAGCCGGTTCCGGCGTGACGTCATTTTCTCATTTCATTTATCTACCTAATTAGCTATCGGAGCCGTCTCCGGCTGGTATGATGGTGGTAGCCGAACTAAGATGGCATTTCCATTCTACCTGGGTTCAAGTAACAGCACTCGATAGAGGATATAAATAACTTATTGGTCTCTCTTCTGGACATAGTCTGTCCGGAAATCGAGCCCAGAATCCTGTCGCACGATGCCATACAGAGAAGAGGAGTCCAACGGACGCTTCCCGTTCTCCTCCGAATAAACCTTCGCCCTCTCCAAGTGCTCGAGCGCAGTATTGCCGACTTTCAAGCTTACGCCGGCTTGTTTCGCACTGTCCACCCCGTGCCCAACGTCTTTTAGCGCAAGGTTTAGATCTGACCACGGCGTCTCACCATTGGCTGGAATATAGACTCCGGTGGTCATCCGGGTCGAGATCGAGTGCGCAACGGTACCGAAATTGAGCCCCAGAAGTTTCTCCAATACGTCGGAACCCAAACCTGTCTTCTCGGCGAAGACATGAGCTTCTGCGATAAGCTCCATGAGGCCTGCCGTTATGAAATTTCTACATTTACGTCAACGTATTGTCAATGAACTGCGTGTCGATTGCAACAACATACCCTGCTGTCTTTAACAACGTCGCCTTCTCAGGCTCTTCCCCTACTAGGAGGACTTCTCTAGCAATGACACCCTTCGCAAACGGTTCAATAATCGCATATATGTCTGCCGACCCTGCAAAGACAGCAAGCAATTTGCCTTGCTCTGCCACAGGTGTTGCGCCAAAGACGGGCATTGCCGCAAAGCGTGCGCCACATACTTGTAGCTTCTGTGAAATTTCCTTGGTCATATTAGGGTGAATAGTTGTAGTATCGACAACAATCTTGCCAGCTAGCTGAGGCCCGGATGAAATGATCTGTTCGACGATTGATTGCACTGCTGCATCATCGCTTGCGGAGATAAAGACGACGTTGCTACGGGCTGCTAGTTCTGCTACAGAAGCACAGCGCTCGCCGCCAAGCTGTTGCAAGCCATCGCCACGGGAGGCAGTGCGATTATAAAAGCTGAGTGGTGTTCCGGATTGCGATTTCAAGTATGCATGTACATTCTTTGCCATTGCATTTCCCATGCTCCCCAGGCCGATCCAGCCAAGTTGCAATGACGGTGGAGTAGACGATGTATTAGCCATGGTGAACGAAAACAGTGTGACAATGCTGCGAAAGAATCAGCTGCTGTCTTTGCTTTATCACGGACCCTTTATTGACGATACTTGTTTGATTCATAGAATGTTAACGAGCTCCATTATAGATAGTCTACCCTTAACATTTTGTTACCTAAAACGCCTACTTGTTCCGGTGCCGGCGCCCCGGGCGGCCCCGCTCTTCATCAAATGACTGTTCCGAGATCTTGAAGGATCGATAAAAGAACATACGTCCCAACTGCACAATGACAAGCTAGTGACACAACTCTGTCTGGTGTTATGTGGCCTTTGGTGGGACCGAGAAGCAGCGGCATTAATCCATCCCAAACTACGCTCAAAGTATTGGGCGCTGCTAGACTATGATGGATGTAACCTGACGAACTATGCATGCATGTCTTTGACATCGTGCAGATAGATAGCTGTGAAGAACATCCAGGCCAATATCAGGTCTGTAAAGCCGATGTGGCGAGGAATCGTGGTTCTGAGAATGTCTTATTCATACTCTTTGATTCCGCTGACCAGCTGTGGGATATCCAAAGGGTTAGGTTATTTTAAAACACATATCATCCGCCATATCCTGACGAGCTTCTATCTCAAACATTTATCATCAACCCAAATTCATAGCTTCAGCTTCATCGAACACGAATTTTCCCTTCAACATGATGCACCCAACTGATGTATGGCTCATCTGCCTTTTGGGCACACTCGAGACTCTGCACTTTCTCCGTTTCCTACAAAATATCAGCACCAAGAGTACTGCCACAACCACGACAGTCATCTGGATGCTATGGGTCATTTGCTTTGGTATCGTTGGAGTCGCTCTCACAATTGAGGGTCTCATGGCCATGTCATACCAGAAACCTGAAATGAAACTCGGCCTTCCAGTAGCCATTGCTGTCTACATGGCACATTTCAGTATCATGCGCAAGTACTTTACTGATAATGCGTGTGTACATATCTCCCGCTTCTTCGACAGGGCAATCACCTTTACGTGGATAGTTGCTCAAGCTGAGTATCGATGGGCTATTTGTACTAAGTTGGCACTGTATATGTCCTAGCAGCTGTCAGATTGACAATGGATCTTGAGACTTGATGGTCTAGTTCGCCTTAACTACGCGTCACATTTGCCCTGATGCCCACATTCTTTCTAGAAGGTTCAACTGCTATCTTGCTGGATTCTGGAAAATATTGCCGCTGCACCAGTGCTCATGCTACCAGAGACACTATCGACACAGAGAAACCACAAAAGCAACAACAAGGCCTCGAGAGATCTTATCACTGTTAATCATCATCATTTCAATTGAAGGATTCTTGTAGGAAGACCTACGGGAAGCAATAAGTCGATACCTGTTGACCTCAATTTATCCAATAGTGAAATCGCCGCCTCTCCCGGCGCCACCTTGAGCTGTGCCATTATGGTAGGTGACGGCGTTCCCGCCACTGCCAGTAGCCTTAAAAGTGCCGCCTTTAATGTCTTGTTGGCTGTTGACCCTGATATTACCAGCGGCACCATCGCCGCCGATTACAGTTCCCGCCTTTGCCTGACCATTGCGGCTCCAACTTGTGTGCATGCTATCACCACCCCGTTTAGATTTATCGACGTTTAATTGCTGTTGCTTCTTCTGGGAGCTCATGGTGGACGAAATGAAATGTTTTACAGTGGGCTGTGGTACTGGTGGAACATAATCTGTTGTTTTAGTTCTATGTTTTGGCCGGGGAATATAGGAGCAGGCTCCCTATTTGTATCCTGGTAATCATTTATCTTCAATGTTGTGGCTGGGCGGACTCGATATATGCATCGTTGCGTCTAATGACTTGCACCGTCTTCGATGGTACCTAGGTAGTCTTTGTTGTGCATTTATGCATCAAGGGACCCTTTGAACCTACCCAGTGAGGCGCTGAAGTGGCAGCACTCTTCATTGGAGACTAAGCTGCAGTTTTCTTTCCCAACGCCTTATTATTGATTTGCTACTATTCCCAGGCTCTAGTTCAACAGTTGCCTCGACGAGCCTACTCAGTATCTTCTCGGGTTCTGGTGTATACTCTGTATCAGCGTTCGACTGCTCACTTAAAGATCATGGTAGCATGGTGATAAACGCCCTTTCATACAGAAGGCTAACACAACACTATGGCGCCTTATATTTTGACGTACAACTGTGAGATAAAAAATGAGAATGAATCTTTTGCAGAGCGGTAAATCCCAACTGCATCTTTGGGCATTCATAAGGTAACTGCTTCCAGGATACCTCACAAGTGCATAGTTCGGTGTTGGACCAAGTCACGGCGTTAATAGTAAAGCCTTTCATATCTACCCCTGTTGCGTATACATTGACCCTGAAATTGGCTGCATTTGATACGTTAGCAGCGCTTATGCCCACCGTTACAATGGGCACTGATTTGAACTCGTTCACGAAGTTGATTCGCGCTTTCGTTACTCGTTCGAGTGTATCCCAATGTCGGACGCTCTCTGTAGTTCATATTCCGGTCTTGATCACACCTCTCGGTCTCCACAAAGTAAGTTTCTCAACTTTGTAAGACAAAACTGCAAGTTCGCGTGCGAGATTGAAAATTATATCATGATAGAGCTCAGTATAGCTCCCATTTACTGTAGCGGTGCCGCCTGTTCCGTACCCCCCGGTGCCAGACCCTCCCGTACTTGAGTTGGAAATGTTAACCGAGAATTAATGAGCGGCAAGCGACTTGCGATTCGTTTTGTCTTGAGAGCTCTTACCGGGAGTGTCGGCTTCGATGAATATCGTATCTACTACCACGATTTGGGATGAAATATGCATGGGAGAAGTTGGCTGTGCAGCCTCCGAGCGTGAGGGCTTCATTACGTCAGAGAGTACGTTAACCGAGGGATCTTTCTGCGATAATGCTGAGCTTGAAGCATGTAAACGGAGGATTCTTCCTATTATATAAGTCTGAGAAAGAATATGCCCTCAGTGTTATATTTTTCTTATCGTCTTTAATCCGTGAAGTAGTGCAATACGCATCTTACTGTGACGTGAGGGACTTTGGCTGTGGCCACAGCGACAGGATAGCTTGAAAATAAATCTTAGGAGTTAACACACATTGTGCTGATTAAAGTAGTGGTTCCCTTGTCATAAAGCTGCGGCCGTTAACTAATCCTCATATATAACAGCAATACTATTTCAGGTAAGAAATATAGATGATTCTAGTCTACCCCAACCTCTACCACGAATTGAAGGAGAATATTTGTCCAAAAACTCAGATTATAGGCCGTATCGTCTAACTAATATGGGAAGTAATCAGTAATAATGCCCCTTGAATTTCGAAGGCTGTTAGTCATCTAGCTGCTTAAATGCATATAACTATTACTAATATCGTAATAAAGGTAATAACAATAAAGGATAAGGCCTTGAGGGCTACTCTGTTAAGCACTTACCCTATAACTTCATACAGGCATATTTTAAGTTTTATTGCTGCTTATGCCAATACCTTATTCTCACCACAGATGCACTTCTGCGCCGAATAGCAAAAGATTACGGGAGGTCAAGTTACCCAGGTATGCCGATGCAGCGAGCCAAACAAATGTCACAAAGAAGCTAAGCTGGCAATAGAATTGCTGACGAATGCTTAGTCAATCAAAGCGAGGGGAACGGGATACCGAAGATTCTCTTCCTAACAGGGAAGAAGAGGAGAAAGGTTGGCCGCCTGGAATTGCAGCATTGAACACATACTTAGGGTTTCAGCCGAGTTTGCAACGGCAGAGTGGCAGTTCCGGAATCGGGGGAATTCCATTTCAAATGTATGCAGCTTACTTGCTTTTCATACGATACTAGGGTCGCACGTCTCCTACGTAAGCAACGGCTCTTTGTAACGTACTCAGCTTGGCTCAGATGATTATCCTTGAGAGACGTTGCTTTAGTACACCTGCAATCTCCAATTGGCACCTATCTGTAAGCGCTAATGTAACTGATGGGTTGTCAATACCCTACCTTTTAATGGACGAGTCGCAATGTTCGGCACAGCCTGCAACTGAACTGTTACGGTCTACACTGCTGGTGATTCCAGTATTGACTTATTGTTATTGCACAAAGATGAGAAGTTTTGTCTACATAGTAGAGATTTCCTAGCTAGTATATATACGGACGGGCTAAAGGCCCTCGCCCTTGTACCCCTGACCTCCGGAGGATATTCCGTAGCGTTCTGTGACATGAACGATGCCTGGTCATATTTAGGCTCTCATTTAAGTGTGATGTCACTCTGTTGCTTACATGGAGACACGGCCATCTTGCAGTATGGAGTGAGACCTGCATATAGCTAAGCTATATGTATTCATTCTGATTTTTCACTTTCGCTTCTTGCCGTTGAGTAGTGGTACTTATAGCCTGCCATACCTACCTATGCCAACATTTTTTATAGTTAGCTAGGCTATCATTTAAAAGATGAATGGTCCCCATACTCAATTATCGTCATATTATGCATATCTTTATAAACATAAAGCTAAACTCCTACGTTTACGTCGCGTAAGCCAGGTTACTACTCAGGTACCATGGTGTGTATATTTGTAGATAGAACGCATGGTTGGGGAGGGGTGACATGAATTATGTTACGTGGGGTAGGTATCTTGGTCTTGCAAGGGGTATTCAATATTGCAACAATCCTGTTAGGCATCAAGGAGGCCGTACAGGTCTACGTTTCCCCTCTAGCCTTCGCGGTGAACCTAGGTCTATATACACGGATAGCTTCGTATTTACTTGCCGAGATAATTCAGGTCCAGTTGGCAGCATAGAGCAAACACGAAGGGCTGAGTAGGTATTTCAAACACGGACTTGCAGATTAAACACCTACCTGCAGATTGGTCACAGGATGTTGCCGACCAAGCCCTGGTGGACGGGTAGTTGCATTCCCCGACCTGGGGGCTATTCGTGTAACAGTGACCTATATCACTCTTACATATTTGACCAATTTTGCGAGAATTCTTAAATATAGGAACACAACTAGAGTAGATACAATAAATAAATAGTAGTCATACAACCGAGTAGAAATAAAAGTATTGAAATGTGCTACTTAAAACAGGTAGACACTTTGGTCTTTTCGGCATAATGATTGCTGCAAGCATCGTTATAACACAAAAGCCTACCTAATCTTGATAATATAAGAAAATACTTCATGTAGCTTTGTACCATCTAGTATATAAAACACCAACTTCCTACTCAAACTATATCTTCAACATCTTCGTAACTTATCATGGCATTCGGCGAGACTCTGAGCGTATATCATTCACAATGACGACCACAAGCGAGGAAGACTTCACTTTCTTGTGTGTTTCTTGGGGCATACATGATCGGTTCGGTACGTATTATATTTATTACTCCTTATAGGAACCTTCCAATGTCGATTTGGATTATGAACAAAACTGATAGTAATTTTAGAGAATGCCACCAAGAAGGAAGTTACCGAGAAGAAGGATGAAATCTTGAACATCTTTAGATCCACCATCCGCAATAGTCTCAGAATCCCCGGCGACATCACATTCTACGTTGGAGAAGCTCCGAACTATCAGATGGGACCAAAAATCACAGACCTAGCACAACCCCTCTCCGAAGTCATTGATAAAACCAAAGTCCTTATCATTAGATACGATGAGACTAAAACGGTGGCTGGCGGCGGGACTGGTATGGGTGCTGTGGTGACGTCTTGCGACAATACCGGCGTCCTAGCTAGAGGGGGTTTAGGGTATGGTGGCATGATTGACGAGAATGGAAACATTAGAGGGGGCGAGGGTATTGGTGGGGGCGGACGTGGTAAGGGGGTCACCGGAAAGGCTGGCAATGGGTATGGTGGTCAAGCCAATTCCACCCAATCTGGTGCAAAGGTAGAATCCGGAACCGGAGGAGGAGGGAATCTGGTACGGGGCAGTTTATGCTAGGGAGGCGGTCCGCATTATATGTAGGTAGCTGGAGTTGATTTAAAGTTGCCCTTAAACCACCTGCCGCAAACTGTAATTAAAGAAACAGAAAGGGGTCTAGAATACGTAGAATTCTAGAGACGTACGCCTTTAGAAGTAGGCCCTCTTCATGTAGGTGTCCGAAAAGTGAAAGTAACCTATAATAATCCAGATAACTATAGGTAAGAGTAGGCATAGAGTAGGCTCAATTCCTCTATTCGGCGTGATTGGTGCGGCTATGTTTAATTGAGCCACACGCTGGTAAGCATGTAAGAGGGGCAACGGCCGAGGGGATGCAAGAAAATAGTAGGACTTTAAATCGCAATCAGATCAACCGAACTCTCCCATCTCACCTGAAGGAGTACTTAACACTACAACGATGCCACAAAAACAGTGAGCGGCGGACCAAAATAAAAACATATTCGCTTTGTTTCCGGAGCGGGGATAAGAGCGAAGCACATGCGCTCCGGAGGTCAATGAGTCTGAAAAGAATGTTGAATTGCAGTGTAGCCATCTAAATTTAAAGTAATAATATACGAAGGTACTGTTCAAGATTGACCGTTACTCTTGACAATAACTCATAGTGCAAATAAAAAAGCTCCTTGCGGTCTGGCGGCTTGGTGAGTAGTTACTCGGGCCGCTGACGGTCTGCAAACTCGTGAAGGCCCTGACAGGCCAGGCTAACTGTAGCTAGCGGAGCTTGGGTGGACGCTTCGCCAGCCCAAGCGAGGCTGCTGACGGTCCAGCAGTTGCAGAATTGCTGCTAGCGACTTGCACTGCGAGCTATTGCCGAGGACAATGGTCATTTTTGAACAGGACCTTCGTACCTGTGGCTTAAATCTCGGCGGCCAAGAGGAGCTGAACAAATGTAATAGGGAAACACAGAGGATGACTGTCGAGGCTGTGGGTGCCTGGCAATTCTTGTATGGTTTAATCATCTATATAAGGTTGCAATACGATGTAGGGCTGCAAGCGTTCATTTCTAGCTAAAAATTTAAACAATTTAACTTGAAATTCTATCGGTTCAAGTTAAGTGACTATTGCAGATATAAATTCTAATAGACATAGTGCAATTGTTGTGTGGCAAGGTTTGTATCTTCGTTTACAGTAACAATAGGCTCCCTTGGTTATGCTATCATCCCGCTTTCAAATAGCAGCCCTGAGTAATTTCGGTGAAAGAAAATAGTGATATAAGATTCCGGGTGGTATGGGTATATTATTTCCCCCCACCCATCTGGTCCTGACCCCACATGGTAGTCAGACGTTGGTAGCGCGGGTACTAGCCAAAAGCCAAGTTGTTTTAGGGGTACTAGTTTACGCTGTATTCAACTTGGCATAAACAGGAGCAAGACTACGAGGTATCGTTAATAATTTGTCAGCTGAGGCTTTGAGCTTTTGCTTTGATTCTTTTGATGACAGCACCCCACCTACGAAAACCTGACCAAATAAACTTTCATTCGCGAAGACAACACCCGACCAAGACAGAAGCAATGACCAAACCAACGCCTTACCACCGTGGTCGGATTCCAGTCACAAGACACCTTGTCTTTGAGCCGCTCCCGCAACAATGTTTTCACGCACTTCAAGAACTATTAGAATTCGGAACATAGAGAAAGATGTCTCCGAGAAAGAGCTGGTGGCTTATGCGGAAGCCTTGTGCGAGACACAGGGCTACAGAAAGTTCCTAGGTGTTATCCCCCTCTCATATAGCAACGGCAAGCCGTTAACGTCCCTTGCACTACAGTCTGAGCACAAGACAGCGACTATCACGTTTCCCTCTAAAAGGCTAAAGCCAAAAGCTTCCAAAAGCCATCCGAACTGGTCGTTTGGCGATACCTTTGATGGGTTAACTATATTACAAGCGGCACCGGAGCCTGAATTAGAGTGAATCTCTCTAGGAAATCATCGTCCCACAGAATTTCAGCTCAACGGTTTTCCTTAGTATCTGTGCCGTTCATGGCTTAAACGGGAATGCCTTTGATACGTTTGCTTGGGAAGGGGGGGAAATGTGGCTTAGAGACTTCCTCCCATTTCATCCAGAGCTCAAACGCTCGCGTATCATGACTTACGGCTATAGTTCGCTCCTTAAAGACAATTTCAATACTTCAGGGGTAGAAGAATGGGCTTCTGGTCTCTTGAGAGAAGTGTCTTCGATAAGAGCATTACCTGAGGTATGTGATAGCTTTGACAACTCAATCCAAGCAAGCTCCTGCTGATAACTCGCCTCACAAAGGAACGATCACGTCCGATAATCCTCGTCTGCCACTCCTTAGGCGGACTAGTAGCCCGCGAAGCAATGGTTGAATTGAATAGAGATGTCCGACTCAGGAAGAGTAGGCTGTACGAAGGTCTCGACCCCAAGCATTGTGGCCTGCTCTTCTTGGCTACCCCTCACTCCGGATCGCTCTTGGGAATCTGGAACGATTACCTCATTCAAGTTGCCCAGTTTGCAGGACTCAGGGCTCGCGATTTTACCCAGATCTTAGGCGCCTTCAACAAAAGCTCCAGAATTTCGAAAAGAGATTTCGAGCTTCTCGACCCCCCGATACCCTTCGAGTGTCTATATGAAACAAGAAAAATGCGAAATGACATCGTACGCTACTCGTTCTTAGAAGTGCTAGATCAGCACCCATATACTGAAGTTCGCTGACCCGGAAGATGAGTTAGATTGTCACGGCCGAAGCTGCAGGTCTAAATGGCGTTGTGGCAGAAGCTATGCATGATGTCGACCACACACATATCTGCAGGTTTCCTCTCTCAACACACCCTGGATATGATCAGATTTGCAAGTGTCTCTTGCGTATTCGGGGGGAAATCTCCATTTCCGGCTCCACTAATGACTCACTGCCACGGAGTAACGCACCTCGACGACCTGTAGGTCAACGCCAACCAGAGAATGACCCAATAGAAAATGTCGTAGCTTCCAATGCTCCTTTGGAAAATCGCCCCGGCAGTGTTACCGACTTAGAACAACCACCAGCCCGACGCAACGTTTTCCAGGGTGGCAGAGGGAAGGGAGGTGATATAACACTGGATGGCAAGAGATTTGTTGTAGATGGCGGTTATGCTGAAGGGGGGTCCGTAACTCTACGCGATCTACAAAATATCTATGGGACTGCAGAAGGGGGAACAGGTTTAGGTGCAACAGTGAGGATGTAAGCAACTTACTGCTAATGATCATGAGGCGAACGTGAAGTTTTATACACCTCAAAGCGGGTTGATATTTTAGGGACACAAGTCGGTGAGTCTCAGAAACTGAACATGTCTTCCACTATAAATGGGATCAAGTGCGATAACTCATAATACTTATGATTTACCCCGCAGTAGTTATTCAAGTGAAGGGATGGCACAAGAACGAAGCACCTCTTTTCATGCGCCACAACATCAAATCTTGCACGGGTATCGTTAGGAGAAAAGAAAGAAGGGGTGACAGCAAAAGAAGTTACCTACTAATTATTAAAAGGAATTTCAACGTAGTCAACTAGTCAACCCTAGCCAATTCAGGACAAGAAACTTGAGCAGTCAGTCTCCCTTCGGCTCAGATATTGAATAGGAGGTGAAGACAAAGATAGATTTTGTCTGTGTTCTCACAAGTATTGAAAGTTCCGTGCAAACCTAGTTAAATAATAATGAAACAAATGCCAATTAAAACCTATAGCTATGTTTAATAAACTATCGCCTGTTCAAGGAGCCTTAGGCGTTGAAACTAAAGCACTGCTACTGCCAAGTCTAAGTAGCTTGTTTATTGCGAATTAGCTATGACGTCTGGGAGAACATTCACAACAGAGAATCGCTCCAGTGAATAGGGCACCCAACGTGCTGCCCTAGTGTTTTCGCTAAACAAATTCCTTCCAAATACAATCCCCAAGTCTCTCTACCTAGCAACTCTTCATGCAACTGTGTTCTGTCGTGTGCTACACAAGCTTTCATATCAACTATCGCATTTTCAACCTTCACGACCAAAAAGATCTCTATAGCCAATAAGAGCAAACTCTTCTCGCCCATCATGCAGTTCTCCATCTCCTCAGTTCTCATCCTGCTTTTCCTGGGCCCTTTCCTCGGCCTCAACGTGGTTAGCGCGTGGTCCGCAACTTTCTTCTCTGAGGAGATGGCTTGCGGCCAGACTACCGCCAACGCGACCTCTCTCGAGTATCAAGGGCCGGACCTTAACGACACTCTCATCCCTCAGCTGATGGCATGCCTGGACCTTGGCACGGAGATCGAAGACCCCCTCGTCAACTGTACCGCCCATATGACTCCGTCGGATGAGGGACCAACTGGCACCAGCGACGTGAGCAAACCATACCCAAAGCTCATTGCTTCTACTTCTAGATATGTGCTGATACCCACGAATCTGCAGTGCGAAGTCCAGGCCGGGTTCGTAGGCAAGTCTGTCACCGTTATCAATATGCTCTTCTGCCTCGGAGTACGTACATCCTCTCTACGCTATGCCCTTTCAACGATTCTTGAGTCAACCCAAATCAGTTCATTTCCTGGTTGATCTCTATTACAGAGCTTTTTCCATTCGACTCTTATACTACGCACCCAGGCCTCGGTTCCTATGCTGACTGTATGATTTTAGTGGGAGCAACCTGGTTGCACAGGTGAAACTTATTATACCTGGACTCCTGACAACGACAAGCAGGCAGACGGCTGCCACCCAGGCCTCCGAGTCCGCAGTTTTAAATGCCTTCAGTAGTCTGTCTGGGTAGAGAATCAAGAACAGTCAATGCGGGAACAAGAGCGACCACTCTGTTGAAGGCAACAGGTCATAAGCTGCCTCATTAGGCAAGCTATCGCTGTATTTACGACACTTCCGGCGAGTTATATTTTCACGGTTCGGTGGAATGAGTCTTCATTAGGTCACTTGCAACAGCATGAATAGAAAATTCGGGATCACTACATGTATTGTTCTCCAAATGCTAGTGACAGTATAGAAGTGAAGGCTCGAGGATCCCATTACCAAGGGAATGCGCCCTGATATCCGTATTCTAGATATATCCCTGCATCCTCGTCTCTCTTGCCTTGCACCATCTCGGTGATTGGCGCGGCGCCCACAGCTGTCGGCTTCTTACCGGGAAAGAAGTCAGGTGGAGATAGATTCGAAACCGTAGGTCCCGGCCCGTATAGGAAGATCTTGAAGCCTTCTTCTTCATAAGATCTGACCTGGCAGGCGAATACCATGTTCATGGCAGCCTTGCACACTCTATAGGGAATGACCTGTTCGAAATTCTGGAGTTAGCAACATTTAACGCGGGAGAGGGGTACCACGGGCTTCGGGACATTGCAAGAGAAGAATATATCATAAGGCAATTCATGACTCTGAGACTTGTAGAGAATAGAAGACTGCAGCGACGAACCTGGTCCTTAAGACCGAAGTTATTCTTGGCTAGGTGGTTGCCAATTGACCCGGCGCCGCTCGTCACGTTAATGATTCGTGGGGTCCCGGTTGACTTCTTGAGTAGAGGAGAGAAGTAGTCGCTCATAAGCTGAGCTCCCACTGCGCTCACTCGAAAACAGTCAACCATCTGCTCAGCGAGCGTACCTGGTCCACGAGCAATGCCGGCATTGTTCACCAATGCGTCCAGTCTACAACTAATTAGTAACAGAGTCGACGAAACATACCAGGCCATTATTTAGTAAGCATTTTGGGTAAAGGGGAACATAAACATACTTTCCATGCTTCTCTTCAACTACTTTCGCTGCTGCGGCGATCGACTCCTCGTCTGCAACATCAAGTTGCAGTAACTCGACGGTGCCGGGCAAGTTACGAGATTGGAGATCTGCGAGAGCAGCTTCGCCTTTCTCTATTGATCGTGACCCAAGCAACACATGAAAAGAACCATCGGCTAAAAGCTGATTGACTACCTCAAACCCTATTCCGCCATTGGCTATGTTACATTGTCAGCATCAATATTGAGGGACTGTGGGAGAAACACGGAGTGCAAACCTCCAGTAACTAGGGCCAAACGTTTCTGGTCTGCCATGATTGAAGCTGCCGAGCGGGTATGTTTCGTGTGCCTTGACTTTACTGATTAGAAAAGTTCGTCGCAGTCTGTATGATATCTGGAACTGCCATGAGCTTATATAGTCAGAGAAGTATGTAAAGCGTTACATTTATGGAGGCAACGTTATTCAGATATTACCAGCAACTGTCCCACGACCGTCATTTCCTTTGCTCTGAAAAGGTACCAGGGGCCTGAGATCGATTAACCCTTATGCAGTGCTGAGACGATCGTCTGATCTGATCCAACGCAACTGACCTATCACGAGTTGCAATTGTACATTTCATCTATCATCGTTGTTAGCTTCTGGGGCTTAACCTGCCCCACATCATGGGAATACGCGTATTCACATCCTGGTGGAGTTAGGAGTTTTAACTCCCGTCCAGCTGCCACGGACTTAACTAGCGGAACAGTTATTCAAATGTTTTCAGGCCATTGAGATGCAGTACCGATTTATGGAGGATACGATGCTAACTACATCGGCTCTTCATATCCCGAAACTCAAAAGGTATGTCGATTCATCTTTGCTGCTATAGATAATTTCTCAGTGTCGAGTTCCAAACCAAGTAGGGGGCAGAAACCGCAACTACTGACTGTACAACGACGATACGTGTCGATCTTTTCAGTTGCTATTACCATGCTGTGGGCGAGCAAAACCATTTACCCCTCAAACACACAAAATAGTCAAGCTTAGATTTTCTAATCTTGATTTAGAAGCGCTATTGGCGGTGAACATTGCTTAGCCTATGACCTTGCTGACAACATACATGAATATTAGATAGCTCAACAATTGGTCTAGCAACGCTTGTTCCTACAGACATGCGGGAACTAAACATCTGCTATTGAAGCTCTCTAGTCTATTCCCCGCTTGGAACGTTTAAACCAAGGACTCCTGATGTCGATGTCGCCTTCACTTCCTTGAAACAACAGTTCCCGGGGATTAAGTGCTCGTTCAGGCGACTCGAACGATTTCTTTCTTGGTCTGCCGCGCTGTCTTGGGCGTTTCGGGTCCGGTTCGATGCTGTTGCTCCGTAACTTGTTTTTCGTCTTTGCAGGATTAACAGATGTAACGTCGTAAATAGTATGACGCCGGTCTGGACTAACCACGCCGGAGAGGGGCCGAACATGCAACATACTCACTGGGGCCGGTTGCGAGTAGTTTGACTCTTGGTCATTGGGAGAATTTGTATTCCGCGAGGGGTGGTTGGGATGCGATCTATCGTGGTCTCTCATATAAGGTTTGTCATGGTTAGGAGAAGCGGGTCTTATCGGGGATAGGTCTTGACGTATGGACTGTTCGCTAATATTGGCCTTCGGACGTATATTGCCACAGTCGTCATTTCTGGATGTATTGATGCCCGCTTTGATCTCGGTATCAAGTTGGTTGAAATAGCCAGACGGTATTTTGGACAATGGATAGCTTGAACGATCCTCATCTGCTTCCTCGGCTAATACTGCCCAGCTGCCAGAGCCTTTTATCAACGATGTTGGCCCCGGGTCATCTAATATGTCTTCGAAGTCTGGCTCTTGTAGTATGATTGGCGAAAGGCCCGAATCCTCGTCACCAGTATGGGGCTCTGAAGGACCAGAAGCACTCTTATCATCGTCGAAGAGCTGGTCCTGGCCATGAACAGTCTCGTTTTCTACGGGCAATGGTAAAGCTAGCTTTTCTCGTGCTCGTTCCCCGAAGATCGATACGATGACTTCACCCTGCGTGTTCGTTCGGGGCGCCGAAAAGTTTAGGGCGTGGGGAAAGTCTCTAACATCTCCTGAGTGGTCCTGTTCAAGTAAATCCGGAGTTGCTGGCTGCTCGAGCCCCACCTGATTGTATGTCTCTTTATCATATCTCCTTGGATCTCGCTTTGGAGATGAAGTTGGTAACCTCGAGGACTGAAGCGTAGATTTTGAGTCTCCTGAGATTTTGTCAAAATGAGCACAGACAGGACCAGGAAAGTTGTTGAAATTACCGACAGTAACGCCTGCCTCTTTTAATAGACGGCTTGATGTATAGCAATTCCCCTTCCCATTCGATGAGACTTCGGAACCCCCGCTCGATGTTGCGCTTTTACTTAGTTGTCCAGTCTCTACTTCATGGGAAATATGAGTGTCTCGCCCATCGCTTGCTTGTTGGGTCGGGGCCTCTCGCTTGAGGTGTATATTCGAAATAGTAGGCACGTGAGGGATAATATCATCTGGGTTGTTCGTGATAGTTGATAACTGAGAATGTATGTCGGGAAATGATTCGATGTTTTGGGCAAGCTTGGGCTCTTTTATGATGCATCTTGTTTCTGTTGGCGTAATCACACCGCTATCTTGCGCTATCATATTTTCAATACTCGTCAGTACGACGGCTTTTATCGGCGCGCCTAAATGGTCGATAGCTGTCATTTCGTTGCCGCGCTCTGTCGAAGTACTATCAGTGCCTGATTACTGCTGATCTTTGCATCCTATTGCACAACTCTAGGCCAAGTTGTTACCTACCGCCATGGTTGATCCCTGTTTGTTCCGCTTTATTGAAGTTGGGGTTCCTGGTTTCCAGATTGTCCTTTGATCTATTAGATATACCTCTTTTCAGAGCTTCTGCAAATGATATTGGCAAATTCTTCGCGAAATCCTTCGCCACCTGCGAAGAGCCGTTAGATCTTCCCTGGGAGAGCAGCTCACCGTCTTTCTTTGCCTCTGTTGATTTGGTAGGATCTGTAGCAGACGGTGGCTGGAGCTTTGAGGGCGTGTTGGGTTTGTTGCTCGTTTTTGTGCTCGAATCGGCAATTTGGGGGGTGATAGAAGTCAGGTCGCCAACGGTACCGTTCTTCTGAATGGCGTTGAGTCCTTTCTTCTTTCTGTCCTTGTTTCGCGAGGGGGCAGTGGGCACAGACTGTTTCAGCTGCTCGTCGATGCGGCGGTTTAGTTCCTGCAAAGTAACTATTAGTCTATTATTAGCGAACTCCCTCATGTTTGATGTTCTCACTCGTCTTCTTTCATCCAGATCACGCAACTTTAGTTTTCCGTCCTGGATTATCTTTCGAGCTACCTCCTCTATTTCGTCTATTTTTTCCGATGTCTTGTCTTCAATAGAGGCCACCTCATTGTCATATTCCTTTTGCCACTGTGTATCTTCATCAGAATTAGCCTTCTCTAATTCTTGATCCTCTTGTCGGCGTCGGGCTAAGCGATCTTCGTCTTCCTGCTTCCGTTTCTGTTTTATCTCCTCCAGCTTCGTTTGGCGCTTGGTCTCTATTTCTTGCCTCTCCCTGTCAAATGAGGCTTGCAATTCCCCCAGCAGGTGTTCTCGCTCTTGATCCAATCGGTCAAGTTCATCATCTTGCGCCTTCGTCGACAATTCATTAATAGTAATGCTTATCTCTGATAGTGTATCCTGTATCTGCGGGATGAGAGTTGCGACCTCCATTTTGAGCCAGCTGGGTTATAGAAATTCAATGATATGATGGTTTCTAGATGACCATAGTCGGAACAAGCATTGTAACCAAGTACCCTAGTCACTTAGAGTCCTTGAAAGAACAATTAAAACGATTGGGCAGGAAACCTCTAAAATGCATCATCATTGCAAAAGCATCTAAGTAGCGCATTATGAACGGGGAACACACAACACCTCTCTATGACGTGTACGAAACACCTATCAAATCATTCAGACTCTCCTGGTACATCCACAAGGCGAGAAGACACAGGTATATCAACTCTAAAGCCATGAAGCTACTCCACTGCGATCAACTTGATTCTTAATCTTGCGCAAGAAATGATTCTTTCGTGATTTCACATATTAGCCGTACAACAGTTTCAAACGCGACACACCTATATTGATTTAACGTGTTGTATGACCCGCTTATGCTGTCGAGAGTCGCATTTGACTCGATTTGCAAATCGCATGTCTGCCCCTCAATATTAGCCAAAGTTCTCTGTTAAGCGTCCGTCATGCTTGCATCACACTACACCATCATGTTGTCACCTTTATAGTAAACACATTCTTACCTCGGGGTACCGAGATAGGCGAATTCACTAATCTAGTTTGTTATACATGACGACATAAGATCGAAACTACAACCTCGAAAAAGGATACTATATCCAAATTCCCTTGTCATCAAATAATATCCAATATCTTACAACATACATAATGACCCAGTTACGCCGGTAGAGCCGACAGAGTGTCAGATCGATTCAAACTACTATAAGGCAACACAACAATAACTGGAGACGATCCCCATGAATATAGTTACAGTACTAGAAGCTGCCAAAGGTATGAGAGCATACTACATTAGGAGCTATAAGTAGAATTACTACTAAGACGATTATTCATCAAATCGTCCGTAATACTTAGGTCTGAATTTAGTGTTGGAGATCTGTATGACATATGATACCAAGCCTCTATAATATGGTATTTTAAGTAATAACGATAAATTGTGTAGTAATTTCATAGTGCTATATACAGAAAAGGAAGAACACAAATGAAAAAACCTAGTGTTAACTAACTTTGAAAACATCCTCCATTGATATCTGTTCATTCTAATCCCCATTTCATACCAATCTGTTTTCACCCGTTGTTCGGCTTCGCCAACCACTTCAATCATCGCCCCTAGGGCTTACCAGCACCAGCGAGCAAACGGGGAGGGTGTTTAATTTCCGTCATGACGGGCTGCCCATACTCTAGCTGCACAATCTGATGCAGTGGTCGCGCCGGAAACTCGCTTGCCAGCGCAGCGATTTTCTCTATTTCTTTCCTGACTGACACTGGATTTGGTTTCAGGCATTTGTGGGCCCGATTATCCGAGTCTGAGTCCGAGTCTGAGTTCGAGTCTGAGTCCGAATCCGACGACTTATTCGGCGCCACATTCTCCTCGTCGCCTTCTTTCTCGTTCTCTCCCTCGTCCTCGTTCTCATTCTTGCCCTTGCCCTTGCCCTTGCCCTTGCCCTTGTTCTCGTTCTCTCCCTCGTCCTCGTCCTCATCCTCGTTCTCTCCCTCGTCCTCGTTCTCTCCCTCGTTCTCATTCTCATTCTTGCCCTTGCCCTTATCCTGATCCCCCCTTTTCCTTTTTCCGCCCTGACTTTTCGTGTCGTAAGGGTTGACCAATCCCTGCGTCATCCACTCATATGGCATGAAGGGCTCAGGTTGAGTCCACGATACATCCAATACCTCTATCAGAGTTGAGGTAAGTAAGTGGTGCAATCACATAGGAAAATCGTTACCGTGTTCTCCTGTTAACTCACGGAGAGGAAAAGTCACTTACTCCACCATCCGCTAATTATACCACCTTCAGGGTTTCGATATCTCTGGACCTTCTCTCTTATAATAGGTAGAAACTCGTCCACCACCCTTCTCATAGTAGGAATATGTGAGTAATTTGGTACCATCAACCCAGTAGCTGGGTCAAATTGAGATCCCGTTACAACCCACGAATCATCGAAGCCCGGCCACTCAAAATTTTCAAGCATCCTGATAAGATCATCCGAGTAAGGTGGTTCTCCATCGTGGACATTTGCGTTTACATACCGCACTAATGTTAATACGAAATTAGCATGAGTTGAAAGCTTCTTGTTGTTCCCTGTTTGCCCCTGCCATTCTACAGAGCTCGTGCATCTATCATTGATAACGCATAAGAGTAGGGGTTCTGAAAGAGCATGAAAAGCTCAACTTACTAGTGGCGTCACGCTCGTAAATTTGAGTGCACAATTGTTTGGCTGTGCTGAAGATGGAATAGGTATCATGCCATTCAGCAATTTCTCCTGGCCGATTCCAACAACCGGGCATAATCGTTTCTATATCATCGCCATCCACCGCTCCGTGCCCGAAATCGCCGAGAATTAATTCTGGGAACGCATTTTCCTCAAATCCTTCATCAGGTTCAGGGCCCTCACGCGGAAGATAATGAACAAATACTTCAAGACCGCTAGTTAGAAACGCTTGATGGTGGTACGCAGAACTGTATAGACAAGAAACTATTCCATGAATTCAATCGCCAGGGAAAAATAGGTCTGAATATTACTTGCCGTTTCTAGTCGCGATGTCACGATGATGGATTGCTTTCAATAGACTATTAGCAACTTCAAGCATTTGAGATGCCAGTAACAGATGGTGCGGATCAACCTACGCCTCCAATCGGGAACCTCATCATCGGTGCCAGGTAATGCGCCAAACTTCAAGTACCTCACTGCTTCTATCAGTGTCAACAGTACGTGCCATATAAAGTGTTCTGGAACCTCTCTTCTCCTCCCTTTATAGGACATCAAGAAGCCCCAAAGACTACCGCCATTATAATGTCTATAAATCGCGGTCAGTATTGAAATGTGTATAAAGAATTTATTGGGCATACTTGAGGTATAATGAGAGTGTTTCAATTCTGAGATCTTGCCAAAGTTCTAGCTCGATGAAGTATAACCTCGTACGGCCTCCGACTATGCATGACCTTGGAAGCACTCTCTCTGCTTGCGGAGCGGTCGAAAAGCGAAATTCTTGTGGCCTCCAATTTAGTCTATAATCCTGGCCTTCATGCTGTGTTAACTTCAAATTCATATATTTGACTGGCGAGGTTTGAAGACATAGTTGAATAAACGAAATCCCATGCCTGCTCTAAGGATCTTATTGACTAAGATGTCGCCCGTTGTAATAGACTGCACAACGAAGATGTCCTCCTTTAGTCTTAGCACGTAAATGAAACCACCATGTTCTATGTCTTCGTTGAATGACCACTCGTCGTCGATTTCTAAGGAGGAAAAGGGCAGAAACGCCCCAAGATGCCGGTAGGGACGATCTCTGGGGGCCGCCATTCTGTCGCAAGTGTAGCAGTGTCGGTATCATGGGGCAGTCAGTCATGAACCGACTTAACGGGCTGACTACCCAATAATTACTCATGTGTGTCTGGGTTGACAAAGGGATTACTACGCGCCGGCCGCTTTCGATTTTGAATGGGTGTCTTGAAAGCTCGGCATGGCGATCTTTGTTTGAGTCCTCAGACAGATATTACAATGCCGGTTGCTTTATGCATCACAGTGGGTCTGTACCAGGTACTCAGGTAGCGTATCTTAATGACCGTATTCTTTTCTGCTAATGTCTAACTCGCAATGCGTATTTATACTGAGCGTAGTTGATAAAAGCGCACCAACGGATTTCATGGGTTAAGAACGAATTGCACCTAAGCTAAAAATCTAACTACTCAACAGCTGAAATTTTACTCTCACTTGTGATAAGTAGACGCCTAATTGGTTCTGTCAATGGCATCCTCGTAGTTGTGTTGTTTTCGCAAGCAACTTCAGTGGGACCTGTCACGGAACTACCACAACACTACAATTAAGACCTCACTTGTTTACTGATTGCAGCGGCGAAGAAAATGCAATTCTGGAGTATCAAAATTTATTAAGCTGTTAAAAACAAGGCCAGCTGCGGCAGAAAAATCCTCATGAAGGACCGCATGGTGTTGAGACATATATTTGAGTGTGGTTGATGGCTCGTCTTGACCCTTGAGAGCGAGTCAACTATTTAGGTCTACAACTTCATTTGTATCCGCTCATACCCTTCGATCGCAGTCCGCTTGAGGTTAAGCCCTCGCAGCTCTCTTAACCTACTGAACTAAACCAACATAGTTACTACTTGGTGGAGAGCATCCAAATCATGTCACGACCCTCACACTCCTATTCATTCTCCAGTGAAAGTTGGGTATTTTAGATACCAAATACATTGCGCTCATATGCTATCCTATAGTACACTATTGTATGCAAAATTCCTATGTGCCCAAGCCGTCCTTTTTTTTTTCCTGCTTTCCTTTACAACTCTTTCTTGCCCGAAACAGTCTTCTTTTTTAGAGAGCCAGGTGGTGCCTTAAGTCCCGCAAAGACCAGTGCTGAAACGATCACAAGCCCTACGGAGCCCATCGTATACGCCAGCTCTCTCCCAGCCCACCAGTAGACACTGGTGAACAGGATCGGCCCCAAGCCCCTCCCTAATTGGCCCCAGCTTCTTAGAATTCCGAGCTTTCCGCCGCGCTCGTCAGCGCCTGCCTCAAAACTAGCCAGTGTGTTCAAGCCGCTGACAACCGTGGCCGATGTCGTGGCCAAACACGTAGCGGCCACATAGAGAGAGCCGACAGTATTTGCGCGCGTGAGAATCGCAAACGCAAGTAAGCAAGCGCCTACGCCCATGCGCACTGTCAGTAGTGGTGGCAGACGACGTGTAACGCCTCCCTGCAGAATTGAGGCCACAAGACCGATATAGCCGAGCAGCCGTCCATTGTTGGCGGACGTGTACTGGAAGAGATCGTAGGTCATGAAAGGCAAGGAGAATTCCATGCCGGAAAAAAAGAGCAGGAACAGGAAGTGCACCGCGTTGAGTAAGGTATGGGAATTCGTACGCGTTGTCGTCGTAGATTTGGTGGCCGTTTTAGGGTCGTTCTTCTCTGTTTTCAACGGCAGCGTTTCCGGAAGGGCGAGGTATAGATACAGCGTCTCGGTAACGATGAGCGACAGCGATACGGCAGCGGCGGTTGCGAAGGGATTTGCGGCGACTGTGCCGATGGAACTCAGATATGCGCCGAGAGCAGGACCAAAAGTGAAGGCAATAGAGAAGCATGCGCCGATCAGAGCCATTGTCGAGCCGCGGTTCTGTTCGTCGGATATATCAGTTGCGATGGCGGTGGCTAACTGCACGTTACCCTCGGACAAGCCGCCGACGATGCGCGATGCCAAGAATGTCCTGAAGTCGACGGCGACGACCCAAAGCAGCACAGACAAGATGTTTCCAGCCATGCTGGCCAGAAGCGCGGTTCGCCGCCCATGCTTGTCGGAAAGATGCCCGATGACGGGCGACGCGACAGCTTGCAGAAGGGAAAAGAGACTGCCCAGGGCGCCTCCCAGCAGGACAATGTCGTATCTCGAGTCGATGGGTCGCGAGAAGGACGACTTGTAGGCGTTCAAGCCGTCGAATATGCGGGCGAGGACCGTCGTTCGCGAACCAGGGCCGGCTTCGCTATTGCGGTAGAACTCGAGAAGCTTCGGGAACAGCGGCAGGATGAAGGTAAACGAGATCTGCAAAACAAAACAAGGCCGTCGTTAGCATGCAACCGGCGCTGCCAGCGACAAGGAGAGGGCGCCTACCAAATCCAACAGCAGCGACACGAAGATGACCTTGAGAACCTTCTTCCGCAGCGAGGCATCTACCGGCGCCATTGTAGCGATATCAAAAAAAGGAAAATACAAGAAAACGAAAAAGAATAACTAAGCGTATAGACTAAGAAGTCATGACAATCATTAACGTGACAATAGCGCGTTGGTGTTGTGGAAAGGGACAGCTATCCTCTACCGTGATGCTTGCTGCAAGCCACAGGTGATGTAACCTCTGATGTGATGATGTTGACTTTAATTGTTGCGGCGCTTGCTGCAAGGTAGGTACCTTAACCTTACCAGCCCTGTGCATATGGGTGCGAGGTAGGTACCTAAGTACATGCTATAGCCCGGCTAGGCAATGCGCTCTGAATCCCCAGTCACGCAGACCCCACTGCCACGGTGTCGGTTCCGAACCCTGTCTTCTGAGTTCCAAGGTTGCGTGGCAAGCGTGGCTCAGCGGATGCCTATGCCGTTAACTAGGTAGGTGGCTGAACAAAAAGCACATCCGGAGTTTTAGCGATGCCCGCCGTGAAATGCCCGTGCCAGGACCCTTGCCAAGATCCGTGCTTCTCCCGTCTTATGTCACCATTACCCTGAGATGATTCAGGGTGATCCAGAGACCCGTTCTCTTGGCATAGAGTGTTGTGTGCAAGCGGTAAAACCACAAATCCCGGAGTGAAAAAAAACCCAAATGAAACAAATCATCAGCCGCAGCACCAGTCCGAAGGACGGCAACCGATGCGAAATACGGGATTCGCTTTAGCGTGGATTACGGCTCAACTAGACTACCGCTTGGTATGAGGTTCTGCAGGACGACCTCTTTAGCGTCGGCAGTGGAGGCTGTGTTAGTCAGTCAGCACTCGCCAGTAAGATCCTAATCTGACAGCAAAGGTAATGTTCGAGAAGTTATCGATTTCTATCTGTCTTCGATTTTGGTGTGGTTGTTTTTGCATTACCCCGCCAAGGGCCTTGGCACCGACCACAGTGATGGCACAATATGTACAAGTATTTCGGTTTCGGTATCGCGTCGTGCTTTTCTATATACTTAAGTACATATTAATCGACTGATCAACTCGGAGAGCCAAGCTCATGAGGTGACATCCACCAAGTTCCCGCGGCCATTGTGTGGGGTAGGCTCTAACTGCACTAATAGCATCTCGGCAAGATTGATGTCCCGGTATACTAAAGTGTTGATTGGTCAGTTCGGACAACATTACGGGAGACCGTTGATTGGTCGGTTCGTACAATATGACAGGAGAACATACAAGTACTACCTATGTAAGCATTCAGCTCATGTTACCCACGGACCCGTCAGAGCACAATGCATTAGTTCGCGATCGAATTGCCCGGGGGTGTCACCGCCAATATGGGTACGGCCGCAAGGGTGCTGTTCGAGGGGCTAAACGCCGTTTATTTTGGTGTCTGTCATGGATTTCATCGTTGGTTCTCGATCTCGAATGACTATTCCTACCATAACAACCCGGTACATTTCAAGGCTACTACTATTGCCATGGTAATTTCGCTAGTTTCGATCAAGAATGAGTTTAAATAAAATTACACACACTATCTATATATATCAAATCCTAGCTATACTATATCAATACAGCTTTCAAAACAGTTTTAGAACAATTCGGTCGTTAGACACCACGTCACTCGCCCACTATATTCAAATACCTAGGCCCAGTATGAGCCGGAGATATTCACAATGCATGATTAATGAGACAACAGCTATTGGTTGATCGTCGTAGCGAGTAACCTCAACAGGTAGGTCTCACCAAAAGGTAGATACCAAGCCAAAATACTCGATCTTCCTGGCGTCGGAGAGGGCGAGCGAATTGCGGTTCTTAATTCAAGACTAGGTTGCAAACGACGGGATGTGCTGCTGCGAGGCATGCTTGTTTTTTTTCTCCTATCGAATAACGAGTAGTCGATGACATAAACACGGCCAGTGATTGGACATCAGAAACGGAGCCGGGGACGGGCAGGACCCGAGAACGGGTACCGCGGAACAGGATCCCCATAATTGAGCTTGTGTTTTTGAGCGTTGCCTAAAATCTAGTTTGGGTCGATGTGCTACGGGCCGGTAACTAATCTACGTAGCCTTTCGCACGTCGTTGCCCAGGGTAGACCAGACCATAAAATTGCAAGGAGTGGTTGTTCGTGCTAGTTTAAGCCGAACGGTACAAAAGCGGGTTTCGCTCTACACAGCCGATTTCCGCGAGATGCCCTAAGCCTCAACGCCCGCTCAGTTGGTCTTGGAGACAACAGGAGAATTCCAAATTCAATTGCACATTGTTGCCGACCTACTTACAACCACAGAGACGGTGTGTTGCTACTTGAGGCACCCATGCATGCAGAACCCTGGCTATTCTCCGGAATCATGTTACTTAGCCATATTACACAAAGAAGGATTTACTTACCATCTCCTAATAGGAGGGGTGTAGGAGCTGAGGGCTGGCTAGAGTATAAGAGATCAGGAAATCCATCAGTGTCACTGTCGTAGTTTGCAAGCACTATCAGTCATTCAAGTTCAAGACCAAGTCAAGATCTTCGAAACTTCCCTCCAATCAAAATGAAGTTCACTGCTCTCTTCTTTCCTGCCGTCGTGCTGGGTGCTGCTTGCCCATATGGCGCTTTCCAACCTGAAGAGCCGACTGATAGTACGTGAAGCATTTAAGTTTTCGTATGGTTTCACATATGGATTGAGGTTGCTAACTGATATAGCTCGTGGTGTTTGCCCTATGCTCAACGCCCTCGCGAACCACAACTTCCTGCCTCACAATGGTCGAAACATCAACGAGAACCAGACTGTGAATGCATTGCAAGACGCCTTAAACTTGGACAGAGATTTTGGTAAATTCCTGTTCACAGCAGGCCGTCTGTCTAACCCCAAACCCAATGCGACCACTTTCGACCTTAACCATCTCGATCGCCACGACCTATTCGAACACGATGGAAGTTTGAGGTATGAATTCACCCCATAGTGAATTGTATAGAGCTTCAACTAATGGATGTTACATAGCCGACAAGACGCTTTCTTCGGCCAATGGAGCCGGTTTAACCAGACTGTCTGGAACTGGACCAAGCAGTATTATACCAGTGACATTCTGGATGTTCAAATCGTCGCCAACGGCCGCGCGCAACGCCACACACGCTCGAACCTTACCAACCCCGACTACTCGCTGTCAGAAGTGGGCTACCAGTTCAGTGTAGCTGAGAACTCTGCTATCCTATCCATCCTCGGAGACAAGTTTACTCAGACATGCCCCATGAAATTCGTCGACTTCCTGTTTTGTAAGCATATCTCGACTCCGATTTCAAAAGCTACAAGCCGTGGCATATTAGACGTGCATAGAAACTAACGTGTTCGCGTACGCAACAGCAAACGAAAAACTACCCTACGAAGTTGGCTGGAAGAAACCCGATACTCCTATCAGCTTAGCGGATCTAATCAAGACATTCGGGTACGCATTCCACAGCCTTTCATTCTTACCATTTACCCTCATGACCTTTACTAACTATTAATCTCGAATAGTGATATTGAGGCGGCGACCGCGTTCCCCCCTCGCCCTGCGCCGGATAACAGCACCGAAATCTTTAACTAGATATGCGGACGGCAGAACTTCCAATATCAACTACCAAGCACGCAATGCAGCTAGGTAGCAAGAGAAGGACTGGAGTAGAAAGCGTGTTTATATGGTTATTGGGTTCTAATTAGCCGATACTTGTCGTTACAGCCCAGCAAAGACGGTCGGTCATCCAATTCAAGAGCCAGTTATATTCACAGCTAGAGTGCTGTCAGTTGTGCGGCAACGACATCTGACATTTCCTATCATGATTTTGCGAGAACACCCCCACCGAGTTCTTGAGCCAGTTATTTAGATTTGTTTTGCTTTCCTATTGTGTAAATTAGTCAGTAACCTACTAGCTTGGACAAATCGAACCGATACCGCTAGCTTCTAAGAATTCTATTAGAATTGTTGCTGGAACATGGATCCAACGTAGCAATGAATTCCGCGGACCCCGCGGAAGAGACAACCACTGTCGAGCTCATGTAGTATGGTGCCCTTTTTGTCCCCTTTTCTAAAGTGGGCAATAGACCCAGCTAGCCACAAACCTAATTCACTGAGAACAAACTCCAACAGGAAGTCTGGCGAGCAGCTCGATCGGAATTCCGGCAGGTCCGACATTTAGAATAGCAGCCAGACAAATTTACGGGCCAGGGGCCGAGCAGGTGAGCCAAGTTCAGGTGGGTCAGGGGCTATCAACGTGGACAAAGCGGTGAGTTTAGTTCAAGTAACTAGTCACATCTCGC
This sequence comes from Xylaria sp. Z34, assembly GCA_037356055.1. Classification (NCBI taxonomy): domain Eukaryota; kingdom Fungi; phylum Ascomycota; class Sordariomycetes; order Xylariales; family Xylariaceae; genus Xylaria; species Xylaria sp. Z34. The sequence goes on along the minus strand of JBAWJW010000041.1, from coordinate 146,907 downwards.
AAGTATTCATGGCCAACTATCAGGTCTAAGTACACTCATCCAGGATGTATCTTGAGGTATCATTTAGTTCTTGACTTTCCACCTGGGTTATGTGACAGTCTATTATAGGTGTATGAGCATGCTGCCGGAACAGAGGTCTCGACTGACTTCTTCCAAACTTGGAAAATTAGAGGTTCCCTCTTGTCATTTCCAATCGCATAGGAAATAATTATTATTCAATTTATTCAGCATATTTCAAAACCTGCTCCCCGGAGCAGTCTTCTGAGCGGATTTTTCGCCGATCCATACACGAACTGTATTGGGAAGGTAAAAGCACACTATTACAGGGACACGGATGATGTCTGTATATTACGCAACAATGTCGAGCTAGCCGTGATGAACCATCATGCACTCCCGTCATAGAATTCTGATATGTCCCATCATCTTTGGGACTTTGTTAGTTATTGGCATCTAGATGTCCAGCTCTATATAAAAACCCTAATATGAGAATAAATCCCCCCAATCAATTTTACAAAATGCGAGATATAATGGAGGGCTGCGGCTATCCCCAAGTCTTTCCAGTGAATTTAGCCTTTCTATTTTTGGCTATAGTCTCTCGAGATTCTAGTTTGTCTCCTTTTAGTACTGTTCATCGTCTGTGATCTATTATCACTGTCTTGTAGTAAATAGTTCGTGTTTCTATCGCCGCTTACCACTCTGCTGTCTTATAGAATAACAGTTTATTCACTGGTATGCAATTTAGTCACTTGCCCCTATATGACCCCTTTTGAGGTTTACATGATTTCTCTTCCGACATCAATTGATGACATAGCACTCGATATAAACGCTCAGACCTAGTTCTGACACTATTAGAAACTGAGTTATACTCAGGTCGTTTGTCAATCGATTATCTAATGCGTACTGTTCTCGACAGAGAATAAGTCCACGTGCATCGGGTAGAGAGGTAGATGGATATTTTATTTAATAACCTCTGAGTCTTACGTGACCGCTGCCATGCTCTACATTATACATTAGAATACTTAGATGCGTACTAAACGCTTACTTTAGACAGCTAAGTGGGTTGTAGGATGTAGTCGTGTGCTTTTTACCTGCATGGCTTTTGCCTCAGATGAAGTAGCTACGGTTCAATAACGATATTCATCGATGTGCCAAAACGGATGAGCACATCCCCTTTGCGTCTCAAGGCGAACAATTTCATTCAAGATATTGGATACCGGATGCCTCGAAGAGTAAAGTTGATAACAGGGAATAAGTTTCGCTGCTAGCAGGAATATCCTTATCTCCCAATTAGCTGCATGAACGTTATTGTTACTCGTGCAAGTTAGCTGTCAGGTAATCCAGATAGGTAAATAATTATACTTGAATAGGCTATTCTAAAGTGCACTAATTCACGTTAACTATTGGGCAATAAGGTTTCGCAACCTATTTAGGGAAGGGATACCCTATTTAGCATCGGTGGGCCGATCCGTTACGGTCCGCTAAAAACCTTGAATAGGTTTTTTATTAGGCAGGAAGTTGTAAAAGCAAACATACAATTACGACCGGGAAGGTCTGCGAGGCCTGAGCTCGCTTCGTCATTACTGCTTAAAGCACTCTCTATACTGTTTTGGCGCAGCAAAACTCTCTGACATGTGAAAGAATGCCCCGATCCAGGTCTGCGATTTGTGGTTACCCGCGAGGGCCTTCAGTGTACTCCGCGAAAGGAATAGCTACACGAGCACACGACGAAACTTGCCAAAGCTCAAGCACTTAAATTGTAAATTCCCCGTTCACATGGCTAGTAGTCAATGCACATTCCAGATAGATAGGCTGAGACTGAAGGAGCGGCATTGTCGTCATTCATCTTAGAATGATACACAGATCATCCGTCTGCCACCTTAACATACTTAAAAGGATAGCAGGTACTACATTAAAAATACCTAGTTTAACTCGACGCGGTAGGGTGCATTATACGTAATTTTAGGTGCCACGGACAAGAAAAAGCCGAACACAACCTTGCCTAGAATACAACTACTATCGTCACCATGAAAGCTTAATATCAATGGGAAAAGCAGGAGTTGCAATGGGAACTTTGGGTATAAATAAAGCACACCTCCCCCCATCTAGATCCATCCTCCACAACCTCGACAACACACAACAATATCATCACAACAACATCATCACAACACCATCATTATCACCATCAACAATTGTAAAGGACTGGTCATAATCTTATTCCTTATAATAACTTATCTCCAATATTGCCTAGCTCGACATCACTATTTTCCTATCCGTTTCAATCCGACATCTTCATTTCAGTATAACCCGGATCCACACATTTATCTCCAACTCAAGTCAAGATGATGTTCGCCAACTTCCTCGTCATCATCTTCATCGTGGCGCTCTCTGCCACTGGATTAGCTGTCTCTGGGCCAGCTACCACCGAGCCGGCCAATTCCACCGAGTCGGTTACCACCATTGGGTCAGCTGCCACTGAGTTGGCTGGCGGCGATTTGAATATCGCCAGGTTGAGGAAATGCCACACGGGCAGTATCTACTGCGGCACAAAACTACTCAAGATAGGTAAGACTCGCATTGTCTCTCCGCGCTCAGAAACATACTACTGAAATCACGTCACTTCGACTGATGAAAACAAACTATTGAGAGACAATAACGATTGCTAATGTACTTAACAGAAGACTACACCACCAAGATAATCCTCGGTCTCCGGGCCCACAACATATCCACAGAAGACTACAATATCAAAAACTCTCTGTGGGCATGTGTAGACCACGACGAACTCGAATACATAGAGCTGTGCACTGTCGGCTGCATCGGTGATGATAAACAGGAAGACTACTGTGACTCGAAGGGTGGTTCCAGTATACGTGGATCCGCGAGCTTGTTGTAGCATTTTGAAAAGAGTAGCAATATATTGCAACTTTATTATCAGACAGGATCAATTCCAAAGGCGTGACTTGTTTCGAATGTCAATCTGAGAGTTAGCCTGTGTTTTGTCCCGGTTTTAGACATCTGCATCGTACCGAAATCATGTCCGCTGCATGAGCTATCCCAGCAAATCATTCGTATTCGGAACAATTCGATGTTCTGCTCACGGCACAGACTTATTAAGTCTCCGGTCTTAGAGTTAAACGCGTAAGGTAGCGCCAAGTATCTTTGGTGTGTTATGAGTTAGTACATCTATATCGTGTAGCCGGGGTTGCTTTCATTCCGGAGCATTCGGAGAATATGTAGTCATGGAAAAGCTGTGACGGGCTAAGTACGGCGTGACTCTTCTTGAGGCTGCTCGTTTCCTAGGCGGGAAATGCAACCAGCAGAAATCGGATGATCTTTCCTTGCCAGATTTTTTTGTGGCGCTATCATTCATGATACAGCAGGGGCCCCTACCTTGCCTATTGAATTATCGAATGGATACCTAGCCTTGGACTCTTGGTTAGGTGACGTAAACTAGCCTGCAGCAAGGGGGCGACGGTACTAACACACAGACCAGCACATGGATGCCGCAGCGTTTACTCAAGGACGAAACCTAAACGCGGGAGGTCATCGGAGGCCCGTTACGGGATTATAATCGCCCAAGCTTTAGGCATTAGAAGGCCGCACAGATATGGTATATGTCAAGTAAGATAGATACAGGATACCGATTAAATCACCTCACCCCTAGTTCCTCTGACACTCTCCCACAATTCTTCCACGGGAGGAAGAACATGATCAGGCAGTGGTCCCTTCCGAATGAAAGCTACATTCTCGACGACCTGCTCAACTTTGCTTGCGCCAAGTAACACACAATCATCATCCGTCAATTTCGAATGATGAAAGATCCAGCGAATTGCCACTTCGAGCGGCGTCAAACCCAGAGCTTTGGTGTCGGTGTCAAATTTCTTGACTGCGCTCAATACGTCTTCGGTGCCGTACATCTGCTGTATGTACTTCCCCAGAGGATTGTCATCTCCCATCCTCGTCCCGGCATGCTGCCCATTCACGAATTTGCCAGTCAAGAAGCCGGCAGCCACCGCCCTATCGAAGCATCTTCTGTCAACGAAAAGTTGCACTTATTGTGCTATGAAATGCAGGTCGCAGAAAGTGGGTAAACTAACCAAAATGCGACGAACTTCATATTATGAGCCCGTAGAATTGGTAACAGCTTCGTCTCCATACCACGGGATATCACGTTATAAGTGCCCTGGTAATAACTGGGTTTAGACCACCCATTCTGTTCGCACAGTCGGAGTATATTCTCAAGCATCTCCGGCTGCACGTTCGATACCCCCCACTAAAGCAAGAAGTATCGTTTAGCTGGAATATCGCGAAAGACGTAGAACCGCGCGTTTAATATTAGATACTCACAACCCGGCAATGACCTTTCGCTATTTGCTCCATAAATCCTTGAATTTGCTCCTCCAGCGGTGTGGCGGGGTCGCCACGATGCACATAAAGTACATTGACCTACCGATAGTGTGAACGGCTTGGACTGTCAATATTGGATATCATCAAATATAAAGCACTTACACCCTCAGGTCGCTGAAGACGCTGCAAGCTCGCGTCAGCGGATTTAGAGATGGCCTCAATTGTCAAATCACCACTTCCGTCCGTTGCCGTGTCCGTATACACCTTTGTGTCGATGACGAAATCACGAGTCAGTTCTCTCGCCTCGCCGAGAAGCTGTTCCGATCGGCCGGGATTGCGGGGAGGATAGCGAGCTCCCGTGTCGAGACGAGAGATACCAAGATCCCGAAGCGATCGCAGGAGGTGCCTGACGGAATCCACATCTTGGAATATGCTCCCATCTAGCCCAAGGCTACTAGTCCCGAAAACAATTTGAGGTGCCATTTAGAGAGACCGCAATTGCTCGATAGAAGTGATATGATGTGACGTTCGTGTGCACGAAGGCAGCGCAATTGAGGGGTTTAAATAGCCTTTTAGAGTCAAATAAGAGTTGCGCATTCGTCTTCTCTCACGCATATTTGTAAGCCGTCGTCGCGCCGTGCCGTTTGATATATCCACCAGGCTACCTTATAGTCCTATAGTGCGGCGATATGCCCAAGCTATCCCACTAGCGTGTACCTCCCGACGGCGGGTGAAGCGGAGGGTGGGACGGAGGATGCAACGGAGGGTCACTATGTGGATCTTCAATTGCTGAGCCCGGCCTCCAACTCCGGCCTCCGCTCCAGGACAACCTCAACCCCCGACGGCGAAGGCAGTCCAACCTATCTACTACGTACGCTAACCGACCAATTTCAATAACTCTCTATGTCTTTCGAATCCTATTTTCATCCTTTTCCCGTAGTAAGTGGAGTATGCAGCAGCCAATCTTTCGTTAACCCAGAAGCCTGTACGTCGTCTCGTCATTACCCCTAAGCTTCTCGCAGCTTGACGCCATCTACGCAGTCTTGCCATCTCAGCATCTTCATATAACAACATTCGACGCTTGCAATGACCACCATGCCACTGCCAATACCAATCCAAACCCCATTCAGCTGCAAACCAGAAGGGCCCAGTTCCAACCAGATGGCAAGTGGAACAGCGGCGAGATAGTTTACGACTGTTACTACCCATGCAGCAACAGATTGTCTTCCGAGACCACGAAGCATCCCGTTTGTGAAGCAAATAAATGCATCAATTACTTGGAACACGCTGACGGCTAACATAGTCTTAGCAGCCATGGCGCAAACGATGGGATCATCCGAGAAGAATTGCGGTAAGTGGTGTCTGAGGGAAAAAACAACGAGTCCATCAAAGCAGCCGATCGCTGTGAAAACGCATCCGTACAGAACGGCTGCTCGGCGAGCTGAAGTTAATAATCCAGCTCCGATAAGATGCCCAATACGGGTGCTGATCCCAACGCTCACTGAAAATGGAATGTGCCATGACACGACAGATATCGTCGTAAGTACCGTTTGGGCCGCGAGACTGTAAGAAATCAAGAGTTAGAAACCGCTACCAACTCTAAATGCCCAGCCCCTTTTGGGGTATCAGGCTAGGCCATGCAAAATAGGTACGGGTCACATACTGGTTCGTGCTCAAGTACGACGTACTAAAAGCTACAATCTCAAAGGCACCCCATTCCGCCAAATTCACAAGAGATCCTGCAGCAGAAAGCTTGACCACGGGTCCCCATTTGGAAAAGGATAAGGCGGCGCGAGAGAATCCTCCCCAACATTGATGTGACCACCGCCCAGCAGGACTCACAATATAGAGCACAAGTAGGGTCGGGCGAAGATTATTAGTGATTGCAGTGCCAAGCGCTGCGCCTGCAAGGCCCATTTCCAGCTTGAAAGCGAACAACCAGCTAAGTAGAGCATTTACCGGGGTACACACGATCAGGATACACACTGCAACGTCCATGTCAGTACTTGTCTTGTCTAGAAGGCTCTATTGTCGGTTTGGGTTTATATCGCAACACTCAAGACACGAACTCTTTTCACTTCTTGGCAACGCCTCAAGGAACAAGAAGATAGTTCTTGAAATTACTTACTGGCTGCTTTGAAGTCTCCTTGTGCTTGAAGGAACCGTTTCAACGCCTCAAATGACGCGTAACCTGGCATACCGATTATACTGACACGTAAGAAAGTTCCAGCCATAACAGCGAGGTGGTGCTGCTTTACGAATAATGACAATATCCACGGCGAAGCAGCCCAGATAGCCCCAATCGGCACGGCAGTGATTGCCATGATGATCAACATACGCTGGACGTGTAATCCAACTCCAGTGAGACTTCCAGAGCCGTAGGCTTGGGCGCATAAGGTATCTAGAGCGGTAGCCATACCCTCAAACGCGGCAAACCCAATAATGTTCATTGTAGTCATGCCAATACTAGCAGCTGCTAGGTCATCGGCGCTTAGGCTATTATAATACTTAGTTAACAACGTCCACTTATGGTAAGACTTACACGGAGTTTCGGGAGCTTGCAGAAGTAGCGAGAGCAGAGCAGAATATGCGCACTGAGGCGATAAAGGACTTTATCTAACTTACTGTCCAGAGATGAAGGTAACGATGATACACCATGAATATTGCAGAAGATAGGTGGCAATAAGTGGTACAGAGTACCGCAGAAGAAGCCATAGTTCTGACCACCTATCGTCTGTAGTCGACGAGACTATAGCTTGGGATGACGAATCAGCCAAGAGCGGTGTGGACTCAGAGGGCGGGAGATGTTCGACAACTCCATCACGCACCTCGTCCGATGCTGTAGAATGGTGCACCATGTTTTCAATAGACTTCAGTATCGTGACCCAACTCACGCCGAAGGTTTATTATTGATGATGGTGGTCAGACCGTCAGATGCTAGGGTGCCGGGAAAAACTAGCGGCCTTTTCAAAGGTAAATTGATGGCCCACAAAAGATATCGATATTACTAACCACAACTAGCCTATAACTTACCGGGACTGGTGAGGATTTTCAACGTTCCAAGATTCTTCTATATAAGCCCATCGAAAAGCAAAGACCGCATCACTTACACGGCTAGGTTTCTCGAGACTTGACAAGAACATAAGCCTAGGGATATAGTAGCTACACTATGCAGCAGATATGATGGACGCAAGTTCAGCGTGACAGTCGTTGTTTAAGAAAAGTATGAATCGGGATGAGCCTTACGAAAGTGTCATGATTCACGTTTCGCGGGGGTTCGTCGGAAGACATATCAACATCTGACTGCACAGCAAGCCCATACCCCACCTTCAATTACTTATAAATCATGCCGGTTTCAGTACAATATAGCGCCACGTACATCAGTATATCCTATCATTTCGAAAGGAAAGCACTGAGGCGTTTTAAAGCCCCAATATCTAACTCGATACTACAGGGATGCTCTTATTAGGTAGGAGTAATACAGCATATATTTCCTTGTTTCTTCTCTTCATCGGAAGATGGCCCTGTCCGTATCATTACGTGGGAGCTTTATCGGGACCCTATACTTGAGGCAGGCAATAGACACTTGTTGTTGCGCGAAGGAGTCCAAACATCTGGTAGACGCTATCAGGGTATATATAAGTAGTTTCTGTGAGCCTGCGCTTTATGGCAAGTTCGGATGAGAAGCACATAGCTTGAATTCACTTCTACCGGTGTTAGAAGATCTCACTACTTCACAAACCTGACTATAAACGGTTCGGATACATGCATCGGCTCAAACTCTGATAGGTAGCTAATTCATTACCCGGTGACGACTGACTGTACTGGTTCAAGGCATCTACTACATTGAATTTATGGCCAAGCACTTTCTGATGAAATTAAATGCTTTATGTAGATGAGTTTTGAAGTCGACAAGTAATTCGATAAGCGAGAAAATTCAACGATAAATCATAAAGAGTACTGTAGATGACTCAGCCATGTCTCACCAAGAGCACGAGACGCCTATCGGATCGTGCTACCAGTCTTTGAGCACTACACAATGCAATTAAGCGTATCACTTATGAAGTTTAGATTAGACGAAATGCAACTAACATCGGCTGTCGCTTGATCATTATCCAAGCAAAGCACAGGCACATCTTATTCGTGACGCTCCCTTGGCTTACCTGGCTCCCATTTTTAAACTAGGACATATCATCAAGCTTGGCCCTCTATAAAAAATACTCGACCCTCTTTATTTAAATCATCACGGAGGCCGGCTCCTCACCTATAGACTTATGATATGAACAAAGACAAGAATCAATGTAGTTATAAACGACAAAATATACGCGGTAATAGCATTGCATTATACTTTAAAAATGCTTGCACTCAATATTAGATGAGCCTTCAACTAATTATTTTCTCCTATTCTGTCTGGGGGGCCCACGACCGCCTGAAGTTCTCACTATCCATTTGCTCGAGGAGCACATCCAGGGCTCCTAGATCAACTTTATATCATGTGCATAGTCATCCTAATGTGAATTCCAGTACACGACACTTCAGTTTTTAACCTGCCTGCATTGCCTTGTTACCCGGAATAAAAATACAAGGCAAAGATCTGCCGAGGCCAAACCCGTGGACCCCCCCCCCCCCCCCCCCCCCCCCCCCCCCCCCCCCCCCCTCCCCCGCTTTAGATAAGGTCTTCACTCTTATAGTATAAAAGTTGATCGCAATTCGAAGTAGTGGCCTTAAACAGCTAACCTCGGCAAGGATGGACATGGTTTACTACTATCCAGTTAAGCCTCAAGCGTCTTCAACGAGCCATACATTTTAATGACTTGTCAATCCCGTCCGGGTGAATCCAAAAAGTCAGAGGCCCTTTCCAATTACACATCTTGGCCGTGTCGAGGAACAGAGAGAATAGAAACCAGGCTGTCTGCAAAAACTAGAACACCTTCGCATACCAAGCTGTGAGGGCTCTGTACCTGAAGCCATGCGCGAGCCGCCACGATGTAGTCGTGAATCGTAATATCATACTGAATCGATCCTGTGGCGACGATATAAGGTTCACGCGTTTTGTCTCATTTTTGACAGGCAGTTCGTGTGTTACAGCATTTGCTTATAACATGATCAAAAAGGTATCCGGAGAATGTGGCTGGCTTTATGAATCGACGTAAGACGTTATATGCCGCTATTCTAGACATACATTTTATTTGCTATTTCGCATCGTATGGTTAGGAAATACAAAGAAATTGATCTGACTTTACAGGCTGAAAGGAGCGATGACGATAGGAATGATTTCCAGAACGATAGGAGTCTGGACTAACGTTCGTGCGATCAACTGAATCGGAGATGCGTCGCACAAGCTAGGCGCAGAAATACCTATATCGTCATTGATATGCAAGATCTTATGAGCCGCAAATGAAATCAGAAAATCCTAGGGGCTCCGATACAGCTATGTCCAGGGCAAATCCAGAGTGTAGCTTCCAGTATGCTCTTCTGTGTCAATCGTGAAATATCGCAGAGATACATACGCAGAAAGCTCTTGGCTACAGGACACTCGCGGCGGGGTCATCAATTAACCCTGTATTTGCAGGGAACGTGAGAGAAATGAGATATAATATACGTATGACGGGCGGAAAACCGGCTTCGAGCGGCCCAATGCCCACTTCCTAATTCCCACTAGATGGCTGGCAACAATATCAACAACACCAACTAAACTCAGCTCCTGCATGTGCGACGCCGCCTTGGTGAGCTGATCGTACTGGTGCCAAGTCTCAACTGTTACACTATTATAGAAATGGCGGGCGGGGGTCGCGGACATGCGCTTTTCTTCTCATTCTTATAACTGAATACCAATATATTTATTCGTGAGCTCTACGTGGTTTCAGTGCAAACGTGACATAGTAGTTACAAATACTTATAGTACGAACACCTGCGAGTCACATACAGAATGAAGCTTGCCGTCTTCTCCGCCCAGACCTATGACAAGTTCTTCCTGAATCAACCGCGGGCTAATGCCTTGCTCAACCCCTCCGACGAGGTGCGGGCGGCCGTCTCGCCCGAGCCCGACACCAGCATCGAAATCGTATTTCACAACTTCGCGTTGAGTGACGAGACTGTGTCCCTCGCTGCGGGCGCAAGTGCCATATGCGTCTTCGTTAACGACACACTGTCCGAAGGCGTGCTCACATCTCTGCACTCGCTAGGCGTGCGCGCCATCCTCCTGCGCTGTGCTGGCTACAACAATGTAGACCTCGAGGCTGCTGAGCGCCTTGGACTGTTCGTCGCTAATGTGCCCTCTTACAGTCCCGAGGCCGTGGCCGAGTTTGCCGTTGCTCTAGTGCAGACTTTGAATCGCAATACACACCGCGCCTACAACCGTGTGCGCGAGGCCAACTTCTCCCTCGACGGCCTCCTCGGCCGCACGCTGCATGGCAGGACCGTGGGCATCATCGGCACAGGTAAGATTGGCGTGGCGTTCGCGCGCATTATGCGAGGGTTCGGCTGCGAGTTGCTAGCGTATGACCCCTTCCGTAGCGGCGAGTTCGAGAAGTACGGCGAGTACACCACGCTAGAGGATCTGCTCTCCCGCGCCGACATCGTCAGCCTACACTGTCCGCTCATCGAAAGCACACGCCATATCATAAACAAGACGACACTCGCCCAGATGAAGAAGGACGCGATACTGGTGAACACGTCCCGTGGAGGCTTAGTGGACACCAAAGCCGTCATCGCTGCGCTGAAAAGGAAGCATCTCGGCGGACTTGCGCTCGACGTATACGAGCATGAGCGCGCGTTATTCTATACTGACCACTCCGGCACCATAATCGACGATGACGTCCTTATGAGGCTGGTCACGTTCCATAACGTTATAGTCACAGGACATCAAGCTTTTTTCACGGATGAAGCATTGCATGAGATCGCCGACGTTAGTCTTCAGAATCTGGCAGATTTCGTGCATGGGCGGGAATGCAAGAATGCATTGGTCCAGAAGCAGGGTACAGCGCCTACAAAGCGTGCCAGAAGTGACACCATCCCGATTCGAATTTAGGTGTCCTGGGCCATCATTCAGTATAGACAAGCAGAGCGACAGATTCGGTCAGGAAGAATGGGAAGATGATAAAGCGTCGGCTAAGACAGCCGACCACGCTGGAAAAGTACGAGCTTCCTAACAGCAGTTGAACTTGGGACTTAGCAGACGATAGATATGCCTTATAAATGAATGATGATCATCCCCCTCCAATGTGAGTTACATGGCTATAGGTTGATATCGTGGTTGTGTGGCTTCATTATTCGAAGAAATTACGAGCTTGAAACAGGTATGGCTCACCCATATTAGGTATCCATTTTGTATGGGTTTCATCGCGGCGATTATTTCTGCCATTGAGTAGGAACTCTACCTGGTAGATGCTTCTTTATGTAACCACATATCTCTTCTTCTCTACTAAGACGCCATCCTTATCAACACGAATTTGCTCAGACCAGAACTTGACTTCGACGCCGAATTCCGTCACGTCCGGTCCAAGAAGCGCGCTCGTGCTATTACTCCATTGTTCCAGGACGACGTTCTCGTCGGCGCCGTACCATAGGATAGTGTACGCTTCCTGGTGTGGGATGGGGATCTCCCTAAATTCAGCTAGTGGAAGGAGGTCAAGGCTGACTTTCGTTGAGCCGTCCGGCTGGACCGTCTGTGTGACGTTGTCGATCAAAGAGAGGGGTTCTATAAGAATTGAAAAGTGAGCAACCATCGCTTGCAATGCTGCCTGACTTTGATGGGGGATAAGGTGTTGGGAGTAGGGGCATGCAATAGCATAGACAGCACCGGAATACGCACTGAGGAGCGCTAGCCAGAGGCCTTCTAAGCAGGCGTAGCAATAATTGGGCGAATAGATACTACGCATCGTACAGTAGTCATTTGTAGGGCGATAACTAGTCTTGTTCGTATCCGAGAAGCTAGACGGAACACGGTGAGTGAATACAGGTTTCCTCGATGATTTGTCCTTAGATGTTGATACTCACGTAGGATATAATCCGTGATATTTCAGCTCGAAATTAAACCTAGAAGACGTGGTACGTTTTAGTTCTCGACAAGAGGACTTGATCACAGCAGGGTAGTAAGGAAACTTACTCTTCCTCAGCGACACCGTATTCCAGCACTTCAAGGTTGCAGAGCTGAGCGGTCCCTTGTATATTCTCGTTCAATAACGTGAACGATAGCTCATGTTCCCCGGGACTCAGCGCCGAGTCTATTTTCATATTGTAGATGTATCGATCTACTCCGACTTCGGGGTTGATTTCCCATCCTACGTCCTTCCCGTCCACTTCGACGCGCAAATCGCTGCTTGCCGTCATGCCGCTATTTGAATATAGAGTTAGCCGGTCGCGTTCGAGAGACGCAATGTTAGGGGTTTAGATCTGTTATAGGAATAGCAAGGGAAGAAAATCTCTCATTAAACAGTCCATACTCCCGAGACAGACCAAAAAGGGGCGAATAGACATTGGAGTACTAACGAAACACTAAATTGAAGCAGGTAGGTATCGTAGGTCCCTGCGGAAGTAAAGGTGTCGCTCCACTTCTGTGTAGTATTCAGCAATGTCCATGGATACGCCTGTATCGGCATATTGGTGCGCTGGATCTTAGGCTCGCTTGAGGGGTCAGTGTACCACTGTTTCCACGGTACAGAGTCTGGAGACTGAGCAGCGTTGACACCAAAGTAGGCGTACCCTCCCTCATACTCTTCGCCGACATCGATTATGGAATGGCCAAGCTCGTGACGGAGAACTGCGGGGCCGTTGACAGGCGAAGCGGTGACGACGCTGGGATAGAGGTTTAGTAGCCAGAACGTCAGCATGAGAAATACAAGAAGAAATGTATGACCTACGTGAAATCGCCACCTAGTCCTCCATATAATGGGTCATTCCCAAGGAGGATTGGATAATCACAAGCATCCGTAGAATCACAGGCTGCGCGGGCTACTTCTGGTTTGTCGTAATATACACCACGGAGCTCAGTGCCATCACGGTAGAGCCCGTACACAGTGCTGTTCCCGAACAGGCCATCAGCGTTCAAGTAGGAGGAATCCGGTTTGAACAGAGATGTACTCACTCAAGCGGTCTTCCACCAACGCCAACACCGCTCTTTCAATATTTATGTTAGACGACATGCTGTTCTGTTTGGCCTATAAGTCACAAGTATCACGTACCTCAGCACTAGGCGAGAACCCAGCCCAGAAGTTCATTAAGGGAACCACGTCTGCGAATGTCTGTCCATCCGTGACGTTCATGGCAAGGGCCATTGCATCAGCGAAGAATTTGTCTTTCTCATCTTCAGTGTCTACAGCATTATGTCAATAAGGAGACTATATGAAAGCCCACCAATAGATAGATAGTATACACTCACATCCATCACCGAAGAATATAAGGTCAATACGATTGCTTGAAGGCCCAGTCACGATGAGGGGTTGAATATCAAGAGGGGGTGGCGCGACATCCTGTCTCGTCTGAATCGTGCCGGCCTTGCGTTTTGCGAAGCTACCTTCCCATTGATGCTCGCAGAGTTGTGCCAGAGCAATGCTGGCGGCAGTAGTTAGTACGACTAAGCTCTTCATGGCGGAATCGGTGATGTCAACAGGAAAACAAGAGCAGTACATCGGCTATTCTCCAGCTATTTTATATAACCTAACTCACGAAAGATCGCCCTAGCAGCGATACACTCAAGATCATTGTTCTTGGCTTACTCCAAGAGCTATCGTCTATGTAACTTACCTTCCGAAAGTGGCATACCGCTGATCTTGGTACGCCTAGTCAATTGGTGGATTTTTCAGTGAATCTCTCCAACTCATATCTTTATCTGTGTGAGCAGCTACCCATATCGAAATGCATTGATCGCTTGCGGCAATAGACACTAGCATCGTCGCTTCTTGGAATCTATCTATGGAGGGGAAAAAACAACGAACAAGAACCGGAATTACTCGCAAGTAGTTTCCCAAGCCATCTATATGACCATAGCTCAATTACTTATAGACTGACATAGCACATTGTGGACTTATAGAGGCGATCAAAGTCATAAATGAATTCTATATGCTTGAATTGAACATCTTATGCCCAGATACGGTTGACACAACACTGAACCCCAGATTGAGTCAAACTAGATCCAAGCACGAAACAGAATGTTAAAGGTTATAGACATTATAAATAGTTCATAACACATGATTGACGTCCAGACTTATCACGTCTCATACCACGCCTCTAGCGCACCATCCTTAAATACCACAAGCACTCGTAGCAACTTGGACAGCGTCAGCCTCAACCCTGCCCAGCGCAATGGCCTGGTTATTGGTAAGAGTGTTCATCGCCGCAAGGGCGATGTTGAATCCTGCGCCCGCGTGGTCCACGGCCAGGACGTTGACGCTCCGTCCGTTGTAGGTGAGCTGCCAGCAGGTTCCGCAGGCGGCCGAGTTCCAACCCGCGACGGCGGCCGCAGCTCCGATGTTGGGGAAGCGCGGGATCTGGCCCTGAGTTTGCCATCCGTACCGTGTGATCAATCCATTCGGGCCATCCGAGCACGAAACAGCCGTCAAGCTTCGGCCGGCATCATCATAGCCCTGGTCGTAAGCCACTAGAGTTTAGATATGTTAGTTTGGTAATCCAGGGGATTGTGAATGCGGGTAATGTATGCAGCCACCCATATGAGGATTATGGGTTGAGAGGGCAGGCGATTGAGATAGAAGACAATGCAAACCTACCTGTCACGGCTGAGGTGGCAACAGCCAGAGTGAGAAAGCTGAGAATATTGGAGAGTTGCATCTTGTGTTGTTGCTCGTTCGGTTTTTTATAAGGTTGAAGTTGTTGGAGTGCTCGTCGAATCAAAAGGCGACTGGAAAGGATTGTTGGCTTTTTTCTTCTAAGGGTATCGTTGTCGTTCTGAACTCTGATGTTGGAGGCAGAAAGGGAGATGGGATTCGCATTCAACACCGTCCTTATATACTGCTTTCATATTCTCCCTTTGCTTTGTTTATATCATGCGGTGTATGAAGAGAGCGGAGCCCCGTGTTCGGCACTTCTCATATGTCATACGTCCATATGTCTTAGCCATGTTTGTTGTTTGTGGTATCGCGCCACAGCTCTTCGTATTAGGACGATGAGGCGGGCAGATCGGGCACAAGCAGATCAAGTTAGGTAACTGATGTAACGCCGCAGGGTATCCCTGCTGGGAATCTCGTGAAGTCATCACTAGCTTCCGGTTACCACTGCAGAAACCCGCGTGGTGAAGTTGCATAAGCGGTATGAGACAACGATACGAATAGCAATCAGGCTAAGACATATATGCAGGGCATCTGCGACAATTTTTATTTTCTTCTTTGACTAGTTCTTTTTCAAATAACGTGATGTTTATGCCAAGCGGCCGAAGACTAACACAGTCGATCGAAAGATGTCTCAAGCCCTCACGTTCTCGTACATCGTACTCTCAGCTCTCACAACCTACACATCAACAAGAACCTGTATCATAAGCATCGTAGGCCGCTACAAATCTCGTATTAGGCCAGCTGACCTGTGGGGCTGAGACCTATGCGCACTGCCGATCCACGTTGGAGAATGTTCGTATTTGCCCCACGACCCTTACAGTAGCCCAACCGCTTGGCTTCTAGTTTACTACCTATTAAGGATCCAGAAGTTCCACTACTACGGCAAGATGTGAATTGTAGGTGAAAGAAAAGCGTACCTGAGCTGTTACATATTAATGAATCAACAGTGATAGTCCCTGTTCGTGTCATTCCCATGGCGGGATGTTGCCGGTCCTATCTACACCGCATATCCATCATTACTCGAGATCCCATTAGATCAGAAAGCATGCACAAGAGAGATGGGTTAATGAATTATTACTATATGTCTGTATCTACTGGTTCCTCCCATTAACTTCTCATCCTGCTGTTATATGCACGATAGGTCTCGCCTTTCGTTATAAAAGCATATCCGCCTCCAATCCAGGGCTATGCAAAGTACAAAGGAAAAATATAAACTGCTCGATCTCCTAGACTAGTCTAGAGATTTCGCCTATGTAATTTGTGAAGAGATCGAATATGTAGGTATCATTAATTTTCTGTGAGACAAGCACCAAAACATTTGGGTATGGGGTATCAATCTAGCGCGATGTAAAGAAATAGCAGACAATATCAAAGCGGATTCAGTGGCCCCAGCTGCCCAGGATCCGCAACTCCCGTGTTTAGTCGTCAAAGAAGGACGCATCATCGAATTCTTCCATGTGAGCATCATCATCATATGAATTAGACTGCATCATGGGCGGCGTACGAGGATCTTTGCGTTCTCGTGGAGGAGGGGTGCTCGCAAGGGGTATACTCTCAGTTCGCCGAGCCATTACTGAAGGTCCCCGAGCTCTGTTAGCAAACTGCTCAGCAGTGTATCGGCGACCGGTGTTTCCAAATGCTGTGGGTTGTGATTGGCTTGGCTCTGCCAGAGGGGTACTGCGAATTCCCGAAGCGGGTGGGGTCATTAGACCGGAAAGAAGACCGTTCTGAGAGCCCACTAAGTTGGATTTCGAGGGAGTCGCGGTCCGACCCGCAGCGGGTGATGACATCGCACCGGACAAGTTCAAGGAAGACTGGTTTGATCTGCGCCAGTTACCCCAAGCAGCAGCGAGAGGGCCTACTGCTTGAGCGACTCGGGGAGTTGCCGCTTTCGATATTGTCGCAGCAATGTTAGGCAAATTTAGAGCTGAACCTCCGTTCATGGCACGTTCGCGTTCTTGCTCCTCCATTTGGAGATTCGCTTTAAGACGAATGGCCGCATCTTTAACTGCTTCCTGGTCGTATCTGTCCGTAGAAAGTGCTGCAATAATGTCCTGTAGATCGCCATGTCTCACGGCTAATAGCTCGCGCAGCCATGTAATCTCATCATCCCGTTTGGAAATCTTAGTAGCGGCTTCGGGGTCGAGGTCAGCCACTTGTTGTTCGAGCTCTTCAATTCGCTGCTCGCGAGCTTGTAATTGCTCCTGTAGAACCATGATGGACTCGCGAAGTGCCTGGGGTGAGATCTTTTCTGGAAGCTGCATGGCTTGTGCCAGCTGCTTGGTCTGGCCAGCAGGACCAGGATGGGCTGCAGGTTCGGGCATAGCAACAGCCTTGGAAGCTTGCGCTGCGGCTTGAGCCGCAGCTTTGGCTGCCTCCTGGGCTATTTGTACTTTTTCTTCCAGATGGGCAACACGGTCCTGTAAGTGTTCTGTCTTGGATGCTGATAGACTAAGTCGTTCCAGAAGATTTTGCTCTGTGCGTTGGGCATCTTCAGCTGCGTTGCTAATTTGGCGTTCATAGCGGGCCTGAAGATCCTCAAACTCGTTCTGGTGCTTGCGAGACAACTCTTCAAGCTCTGTGGCTTTGGCACTCTTGAGAGCCTGAAGCTCAGTCTCTTTGGTATACTGCGCTTCTTCGAGCATCATTTCGTGGTGCTCGTTTGCAGTGTCAGCGTCCAATTTAACTTGATCCAGTTCAGCCCGGAGCTTAGCAAGTTCCTCCTCGTAATCTGTCTTTGCGATATTGACCTGGTCACGAGCAGCTTCTAGTTCCACTGTGATAGATTCGCGGATTTGCTCAACCTCGATAGATGCCGAATTCCTGGCTTCAAGAACTTCTTGCTGAGCACGGCGAACCTCCACCGCCGCTGTATCCTTAGCCTCCTCAATTTGGAGTTGGGCACGTTGAATCTCGGCGGCTACAGAATCCTTAGTCTCTTGAATTTCAAGTTGGGCTCGTAGAACTTCAGCGGCTGCAAAGTTCTTAGCCTCCTCGATCTCAAGCTGAGCGTTCTGCTTCTCGGCTGTTGCTCTGTCGCGAGCTTCTTGTGCTTCTCGTTGGGCACGAAGCACTTGTTGGTGGAGGTCATGGTTGTCATTACGGAGATCGGTTAGCAATCCTTCGAGGCGCTTACACTCGTTAACTGCCCTCATACCCGCGCGCTCTCCACTTTCAAGCCTCTCGACTTCCACTTCGAGTCTCTCGCGAGTTCGCGCCTCGGCCTGTAGCCGAGCATCGAGAACTTCTTGGCGAGCTATGAGAGCCTGTTCCTTCTTGGACCGCCGTGAGTTTTCTTCAGTGATTTCTTGAGCTGCATGTGCCATGTCATCCTGCAGGGAAACAAATTTGGCCCTCCAGTTGTTCCTAATCCGTTCATTCTCCTCAAGCTGGACGCTAAGCGTGTCAATAAGCTTATGGAGATGCTTGTTCTCATTGACAGATTCGACGAAATCATCAGCTTGCCGGGCTGCTGAGTCTCTTGCTTGCTCGGCTTCAGAGCGCCAATGACGCGCCTCTTGTCGGGAATCGCGAAGCTCTGCGTCTGCAACATTTAGACGGTTCTTAAGCTCGGCCTGGGTTTGTTCAGCATTTGCCTGGGCGGCATCAAGGAGAGCAAGACGCATCGATGTCTTCCCAGAGGCTTGCTCAATGCTCCTAATCTTTTGGTCACGATCCTCAAGAACAGCTCTGAGACGATCTTCCTCCTCGGAAGAGATTCGAAGTAACCGCTGAATTTCGGAAAGTCTGTCCTCGGCTTCCCGACGAGCGGAAAGCTCCAGTTCTGTTTTGCCTTCTTGTGCCTTCAGCCGCTCCTCCAAATCATGTATTCTCTGATCAAAGATGCTACGGTTCATGATCTCAACCTCAACCTTCGTCTCGGCTTGTTCTAGTTGTCGACGAAGTTCAGCTGTGCGGTCTTCCGCGGACCGTCGAGTGGCCGTCTCGGTTTCAACTCTAGCTTCACCTACGCGAAGCCTTTCTTCAAGTTCTTGGGCCCGTGACCGTTCCGCATTGTATCTTAACTCTTCATCATGTAACCGCTCTTGTAGGTCATTTACCTTCAACTGCATCTCGATCAATTTTTTGTTCGCTTCTTCGTCATCCTCGACTACTAGTGGCGGCGTTGGAGGAATGCGATTCTTCACTGCTTCTTCTACAATGTTCTTGAGATCTTCACCACGGAAATTAGGTAAGCTCTCAGTGATTTGAAGCTTCATGTCCTCAAGGGCCTTTATGACTGTTGACTCCTCCTTAGTTTGCTGGTCCTCGACCGGCGCAAACTGGGCGGACTCCAAAGCTCGAGCAGCCTGGTGCTGGTTCATAGCATCCACGACAGCAATACGAATTTGCTCTAGCCTTCTATCTCTCTTTGGGCTCATTGATCGACGCATAGGAAGTTCCTCATCTTCGTCATCAGCATCGCTTTCTTGAGCGTCTGCGGAGAAGCTGCGCCTATCACGCCGACTAGAGGGTGCTCTCTGAGATAGTTCACCTAAGACCTGCTGTATAACACTCAACGTGTTTTCAAGGGGGTCGAGGCGAGACGCTAATAGTTTGCCCACCAGGTCATTGACGTGACCGTCAAAGTATTGTACACGTTGCTCGAGTTTACCTTGCTCACTTGCACTGAAGGCATCGTCCCATTCGCTTTCCGGGAGGTCTTCTCCGGTATTGAGGCGCTGAACTGGCGCGTCAAAAGACTGAGAGAGCGCACTATGCGATGGGTCAATGAAAGGATCCTCGAGCTCGGTTGATGGTTTAGGCTGCATATTCTCCTGAGGCAGAGGTATGTATTGCCGGGGATTCGGGCTCGGAGCGTCGCTTCGGTCAGTAACGGTAACTGGGATTGTCCGAACGGGACTAGGCTGGCGCCATTTGGGCGACTCCATGGTTCTCTTAACTCCCATGGTAGGGTCATTTTCATTGATCTGCTGCATCACGGCATCAATCTCTTCAAACGTGAGCTCGTAAGTTCCATCGTGTTGTGGATGAGCGCCAGCATCTGAAGGAGGGCTGACCGGAAGTGGCTCGTAGCCATGGACCTCTGATGCCCCTTCAGGATGAAGGATCGGTGATGCAAGTTGTCCTTCAGAAACTGGAGACGGGGAAAGACCACTTGTAGGAGCTGCTGCCTTGATCGATTGAGGGGACGCTGAACGGCTAGAAGCGTATCGTGATGCCTTAAGGCCCTTTGGAGGAGGCGGCGGCGATGCAAATCGAGAGGAAAGCAATCCTCTTGCCGATACAGAGGCCGGTTCTGGAGATAATTCACTCTCCTGCTGTACCTCTTGCCTTTTAGTAGCACCAGTAGCTGGTGGAAAATCCGGCCCAGGTGTCGGCGAACCAGCACGATCTTCTTCCGACTCGTACGAAGGCTTAGCTAACTGTTCCGGTTGCGTTGTGAAATCTGGTTCGAACGGCGTGTTGACCACCTCCGGGGTTCCAAACGTGAAACTTCCAGGAACGAAAGCCTGAGCGGTAGCAGAGAAGTGTGGTTTCCGTGGCTCATCGAATATCGGTTGTTGATCACCAAATGGTCTAGCATTGTTGAAGTCATGTATATCTGTCTCATTGGTGAACTCAATCGGTTGCCAAGTGGCTTTATCAGGATCAGGAGATGTTGCCGATGGACTAGTTGTAGCCTTTGTATCATTAGACTCGGACGGAAGCTTGCCGTCCGTAGATTCGGAAACAACGGTGGACGCCAACGTGACATCAGCAACATTCACAGTCTCGTCTTCGTCGTCTTTCGCGTCGGCAGTAGCATACTCAGTGTTATCGTAAGGCTCGTAGCGATCTGAGATAGAGACCTCTGATTCTGGCTTTAACAATACCTCGGGCTCTGGCGTAGGCTCCGCAAATCGTGGAACATCATCCCCGTCCTCGTTATCTCCATTTCGGAATTGAAGCTTCTTCGCACGACTGGCTCCACCGTCGGTCCGCTCCTCTCCACCTGGTACCACATCAGTAGCAGAAGCGCTTAAAGTTCGATCCGGTGTATGTCGACTTGGAGGCCGCACAATGGCAATAGCTTTCGACCTCTTGCCTGATGTACCATACTCAGAGCTGTTAAGGTCAATATTGCCAAATATCGACTTCGGCCGAGTCTCGGTGTTTTCATTGCCAGAGGCACCAGCACTGGTGAGCGATGAAGCGAACGAACGCATAGGCTGAAAGGCCTTAGCATCAGGGTTGAACTTAGGGCCAGATGTAGAAAAGCTGAAATCGCTCTTGTGGGGCGAGAAGACTGGAGCGGTGGGATTGATCCTGCCCATCGTAGATGATGCGTTCGAGGGTACACTGAAGTGGCTCGAGGTTGCCGATTGAGGAATAGCAGGCACGAAAGGCGGAGCTTGGATCGATGCTGGTGTGAAAGACGGAGCTTGAGGATTCTTGCCGCCAAATACAAACTGGCCAGGGGTGAAATTGTTTTTAGGATTGAATTTAAATTCAGCTGCGGCAGCATTCAGTTTTGTAAGAGATGGCTTGCTATTGTGGCTGCCTTGACGCGAATGCAATTTGCTGGGAGGGAATGACTCCGACTCAGCCCAAGGGTTACTCGCAATGGACAATGATCGTTGGTGGATCTGGTTTGTAAAATCAAACGTCTGCGCTGGTGTACCGAGATTGCTTGGATTCGTTTCAACGTCATATGCATCGTCGGGTTTCATGACATTGGTGACATTAGACCGGGGCTTTGGAATACTGCCTTCATCTGTGCTATCACGTACTTCGTCATTCTCAAAAAACGGTTTCTGGGATAGCGAGTGACCTCGACTATGAGGTTGTGGGTGATGCAGCTTAGGTCCTTCATCGGAATCTGTACCAATCCCACTAAAATGCACCGATGGGCCTCTTGCATGTAACGGTTCAGTTGGTGCAGATTTGTCCAAAGGTCCAGCCTCGTTGTGTGGACTGTAATCCTCGTGCTCCAGTTGTGAGCGGAACTGTTCTTCCAAATGATATTCTGCTTCGTCAATTTCCTTCTGGAGGCTATTGCTAGCATTGTGCTGTATGAATTGCGTTGGTTCTGGAGTTTCAGATGGACTCTTATCATAGGGATTCGTTTGGGTCTCTTCTTCTTCCTCGTCCTCTCGTACTTCCTGCAACCGTGGTGATGCCCTCGCAGAATCCTGTCTGTGAAGAAATTGATGAGGTAACATGGGATATTGCAGAGACTGGTGTCTTTGATGCACGCCCATTGGGTGTGACATACCGTCGGGCGAGAAAGGTGAGGCTGGCGACATCATATTAAATGGTGAACCGCTACGACCCAGCTGTTGCTGCTGAAGTAACATTTGCGGAGACCATCCAAGCGGCGATGGCTGACCAGAAAGATGGAACTGAAGTTCATGTGGCGATATGGAGATCGATGCGCGAGAGTTGAACCTTCCAGGGACCGGAGGGTTGAAGGATACGGGCGAGGCAACTGCGGGAATTGCTGGACTCTGTGAAGCAGACGGCCCACCTGGGAGGAACGGCGTTGGAAATGGGAAACCGTGCGGGCCATTACTTGCAGCAGACGATGTAGGCAACGGCGGCGAGAATGGGAAAGACGGAAATTGGTTTGAAGCTTGTCGGCTCATATTAGAAGCGGCGGGGGACACTGACGGTTGAGGTGCTGGCTCCTCCTCGGCAAATGTCACACCAAGCGCCCTAAGCTTAGCTTCTGAGAGCTCATTGACATAATTCCTCCATGCTGCACCTTCGTTAGTTATGTCTTAATATCAAGCATAGGCAGGGAAAGCTAACCATTAAGATCAGGTAGAGCGACGTGGTATTGCCGAAGCGATCGCTCTTTCATAATATCTTCCATCAGAGGCCATTCATCACGGCTACGAGAATCATTTGCCGACACTCCTTCCTGATGATGTGAATCCAAGTCAAACCCTCTGATATTATATCCTAGCTGCTCCCAAGAACGAAGCATTGACTTAGTACTTGCGGCATCAAGAGGCATAGGAGCCTTGCCAGGCTGGCCACGCTCGTCATCGCGGGGAATTAAGACCAGGATATTCTTCCCTTTCCATGGTACTTTCTTCTTTAGCCTAGGGGTCTGCGATAGAACCGGTTTAGTGGGCTTCGCGGGGGTTGCAGGAAGCGCAGATTCATTACTTGTGCCGTGAGTCGACCCATTACTATCCGCCTGCTCGTTCTTAATTGGCGTTGCTGGTCTAGGCGTTATGTCCGAATTGGACTCGACAGTATGAATACTGGCAGCATCCTGGGCGAACCCGAGTTCTATAGTCAGGGAGTCCATACTGCCGAGCGTATCAGCGGCACGGTGATTCAATCCTGCTTGTCGAAGAGTTTCGATACTCGAACGGTTCCGAGGGTATCGAAGCGCTGAGCCCGAAACTTGGGTAAGATGAGAAGCAGGGCGAGGCGTACGGGGGTCAGCTTCCTCAAACCAACCTGCCTCGTTACTTGCAATGGAGCCGCTCAGTGAAGAGTGCTCACTATCGTCCGTTCCGTCACTAAGCCAGTGACGTTGTTCCGAACTCGGGTCGTCAGTTGTGTGCTGGCGAATCCACTCCTCTGTAATACCACCAAGTGGCCGTCTGGCACGATTCGCAAGCACAGCTGCACTGCCAGAAAGCGAAGGATTTGGTCGTAAAAGGGCCGTCTGAGAGTCAGGAACCGATGGAACTGGACGCAAGAAAGGGGTATCGATTTCAAGCTGATGCAGGGGTGACTCGTCAGAAGTCCCGCTACTAAAACTCAGCCGCCGAAGGTGGTGGCTGTCGGCCTCAGGGTATGGCGAACCCCAGCTCGTGGTCACGTATTGGGTGGCTTCAGTCTCGCGATCCGACTGGGGCGGTGTTCTCAAATAGCCCAATGCTCTTTCCGGCAGCTGGGGAGCTGGCAGCGGCGGGAGTATAGGCGAAGACAATTCCCCGTCGTCGATTGTCGAAGCGCTCGAGAGAGGTGAAGATAGAGGCGACGCCCGACGAGGAGTAGGGGCTTGGATGCCGCCCAGTACCAACGCACGAGGCGGAGAAGCCGGCGACCGTGGGGACGACGTTTTCGGCTAACCTGGACGTTGGATAAAAATCCATGTTAGCTTCAGACGGGCAGCAGACATGTGATGCAGAGGGTTGGCATTGGGCGCACATACAGGAGAGGATCAAAACAGCAGACGAAGAGCAACTCGCCTGCTACCCTGATCTCCAAAAGGCTTGTTGTTGTGTCGCGTCGTCTCGGGTGCCAACAATGCCAAAGCGCCGTCGAAGGCAACAAGAAGAGCCCGGGTCGCGGTGAGCGAAAGAGAGGTAAATTAATTACGCGTGCGCGGGTTCCCGAGAGACACGGCGAGTCGCTAGGCCCGCTCAAAGATGGTTGGACAGACAGAAAAGGGAATTAAAAAGGAGAGTACTTGATGCATGCATCGGGTATAGGCTATCGCTTCTCGGTGCGTTGCAGAGGAAACGAGCAAGCACAGGCTGGCGGGAGAGGGAGGCGGCGGCAACTGACGACGAACGAGGACGGAGCGCGTCGTTGGAGGTCGTGAAGGAGAAAGAAAACCAGCGGCAGCTTTCCCCGTACCAGAAGTGAGGAAAAGGGTCAATCTGTTGTAGAAAAAAACCACCGTCGCCCACTGTCACCAGGATGTGGCCTGTAGTCACGAAAATGTGTGGAAAGTCAATTGAGCGGGACCCGGATGGAAAATACATTAAGATTTGGGTTTGACGGCCATGTCAGTTCGCCTCTACTGAAGTAGCATGTATCAGCCCATCTTAGCAGCTACGAGGCCCCACCCGCTCCAAATTGGTGGGAGTGGGCCACCCGAAGCCAACTAAACCTGTTATGGGCGTCATACTTGCGTTCTATCTGCAATTTCCTTTCGGGTGCTTCAGTGCTGAGAGCTTTGCTGAGCTACGGGCAAGGTACCAAATTGCGGCCCAGCTAGCACCGATTTAGCACGAATTTAGCTTACCACCGAGAAACAGCGATGAAGGGGGACAACTCACCCTGTGGCGGTGACCACGTGTAGTGCAGTGATTGCAGCATTGATTGGCCATGACAACAGCACACACACACACACCACACGCAACCAAACCAATGCAACAGTCGGAAGATGAACATGACATGCCCGCATCATCGGAAGCGCAGGAACTGTTTGTGGCCCTGCAGTAGGCATCCTTATACTGACCAGGTCCCTAATACGATCGATAAAGACACCAGATAGTTGGAATCACATGCAATAATAGTCCAAGTGTTAGCTTTCGAATATCGCGAGCGGCATCTTATAAATTTCCCCTCTATTATAGCCTTGATACTATGATAAGACTGCCCTTGGTGAAAACAGAACAAGATTGTTCTCTGAAATTACTCCAGTAGTTATATCTTTCTTTACCAACACGTGGGGACAGACAGCTAACTACACTCATTAACCGTGCTTCAGTATACAATAGCTTCCCCCTTTTTTTTGGAAGAGAACCCTAGGTAGTTACTTGAGCATTGATTCCTAAAGACGACCTACGGGTCCTACCATGAAACTCATAATCCATACAATAGCCGCCAAAAGGTCCTAGTTCTCGCAGATGAAATCAAAGTCGTCGTTTCCGGCAACCGTGACCTTCGATAGGAACGCGGTCTGAGTCGCCGAGGCCTTCAGGAAGCTTTTGCATTGACCTATCGCTCATCAGTTCTCGCTTCTCGCTTGATGACAAGCCACGAGCAGGTTGACGGGAAGATTCGACTGGATACAAGGAACCAGAAACAGATGATATATGCTTGCTTACTTGATTGGTCGTCACAATCGGCCACGCTGAACTGTCCTTTCTGAGCACCATTTGCTAGTTCACCACAGTCGTTCTTCTGGAAGTCGCAAGTCTTATCGATCGCGGTATTGAAATCCGACTGTACCACGTTGGTTCTATTAGTCTATTGTATCCTTTCAGGCTCGAGGCGCAGCCATGCCTACGTGTCACAAAGGGACCAGGAAACCTACCACCTCCTCTCCGTTGACTCTATATGGATGTTGGGGGTCGTTCGAAAGCGTGATCTAGCCGCATATCGTCAGCGCCAACACACGACATCATCCATTTTCTTAGACAATCAAACTTACAGGCGGCGCTTCAGCACCTCCCAGTGCCTGCGTGAAAATCTGCTTAAGGGTTAACGAGCCGAGCTTATACCCAGGAGGGTTACACATGCATTCAGATTGGTCAGTCCTATTTGGCCTCCCGACTGGTCCTGGCGTGCAAAGAGGCCCATATTGGCGTCGCGTTGGAAATGGTAAAAGAGGTCTGGCTCGCCAGCCCAGGCGCCCAGCATGAGGACCGCCGCGATTACGGCTGTAGCCTTAATTTCTATACAGAACATGACTCTCGATGGGGGCCGTGTGGTAGGAATAGCAAATCCTCTAGGAATCGTTGTGGTACTTCGGGTAGGTTGTACTTGTCGTCCAAACCTCGGTAGACTCGTTCATCCCATATATAGACTTGATCCTATCGTGTGATTCAACTTGCACAATTTCGTAGCAACAAAGGGCTCCGCCAGCGGAGGAGACGAAGGCAAGCCTCTTAAATATATTATTTTACAAGAAAGGGAAGATATCATAGATTCGCATTGAAGAGACAAAAATGAGACAGTCAATTATGCTGCCGGCCCCGCGTTCCAGATCTGTACTCACTCTTTTGGATCTGGATCAACGTACAGCTGGAGTATGCAGGGAGGAACAAGAGGAGTGGTAGGCGCTGAAACCATTCCGAAACACAACGTCACCCACCATGACCAACACCACAGTAAATACCATTTGTCTATACGCTTGCTTGTGCATACATGGAATCACCCATTTCGAACCGTAACAAATACTAAAAAAGAAAAAAAAAAAAAAGACATGTGATGAAATAAACTGACTGGGCTCTGGAAGCAACCCATATTGCTCATTAAAATCTCCCTTGTTGTAATGTAAGTTGACGGATGTTTGCTTGCGTTTGCTAAGGCAATAAACGCCTCCCCTTTACTACAATCAACATCCCATGAACCACTAATTGTGCCACCTCTCCAACTCCATGGTTTGATTATGACGAAGCCTCATGACCTCGACTAGGTATACTCGACTCTTACCCAGCGCACATAAGAAGCATCATTTCAATATTAATCGTGGATGAAAGCTAATCTCAGTGATGCTTCTGCTTTTTGTACAAGTGCACGATTGAATAAAGTATATTCCTAAGACGGTTCTAGTATGGACCAGAGACGAATGAAAGGGTATAGTATTAGAAGAGCTTTATACAAAGTATTCCCTGGTCCCACTAGGGAGGTTTAGCTAATGAATTGTTACTTGTGAGCCATTTTGAGCCTTATGTTGACGTCCTTCGTGTCCATTCAAGCTAATTCAACACTGAAATCAATCCGGTGAGATCAAGTACTGTGGGCATGACAAATTTTCTCATCATCTCCTTCTCATTTTCAACGTGAGACGATACCACTCTCGGGTTTGAATAATATCTCTAATGTAGTGATACGAGGGCATTCTATCCATAAGCTAGCGAGTGGATCGCTGCTCGAAATAGACTGACTTATGTCATGTCATGCCATGCAATTCCTTCCAACTCCAACGCCGGGCTGACGAATCGCCGCCATGGATTGCGGAATCAAAAGAGTACGCCGCTTGTATAAACAATGGAAACAGATTCGCTTAAAAATTGGAAGCAGCATTCGTTTGTGTCGGAGCATGGTAATTTTCGAGGGTGCTCTGGAAGGGGCTTCGAGCGCTGGCGGAAGGGCCGCTTGCTTCGCTTTTCTCTGCTGTACCAGGGCCGCCAAAGCCGGCACCGTAGCTGATCAGTTCTTCGTTCTCCTCTTGGTTTCGTTTCTTGTTGCGAAGTCTCCAGTAAAGAATACCGCCGGCAGCGAGAATAATAGCGCCGCCAACACCAACGGTTACTCCAATGATAATGCTTCTCTGCATGGGAGTAACACCGCCATTGCCGTTTCCAGACCCACTGCCACCTTGAGAAAAACCAGGGGTCGATACAACGACGGCCTCAGAGCTGCCAACATGCGTTTGTCCGCCGGCATCGATGGTTGTGTAAAAGATAGTCTTAGTACTGGTAACAGGCGGCGGCGTGGTTGATTTTGTGTCACCCGAGCCCCCCGTATTGGAGCTGTGGCCACCGTTGGAAGTCGAAGACGAGGCAGAAGTGGTAGGGTTGGAAGTCGGCGGTGTGGTGACGGCGCTGGAGCCGGAAGACGTAGGAGGTGAAGACTGAGACGATGTTGAGGATGACTCGTTGGTCGGGGTCGGGGTCGGGGTGGGAGTCTCTTCTGTACTTGAGGGTGGGTTACTGGTTGAAGAAGGTGGTTCCGAGGACGTAGACGAAGGCGTAGTCTCGCTCGGGCTCACAGTCGGAGTAGGCGAGTCACTGGGAGTTGCAGCGGCGGCAGCGGCAGCAGAGCTACTCCCATCTGTCGGGGTAGAGGGGTCGTCGTCGCGGGCAGCGAGTTGATGTGCCCCCACATCGTGATGAAACCATGAAGCCCGTGTTGCGATCAAGATGGAGAGGGCAACCATCAATACCTGGACCAAGCGTGTCGAATACATGGTACTCGGGGCGCCGACAATGAAGTGGCTAAAACACTTAAGTTGACAGATCGCGAAATAATAGGCGTGCTAAGGAGCCAAGTAATATCCACGTGCCTTCTCGAGGTGCCTTGGTATTTGTGGTGTCGACTCACAAGACAATGGGTGGAAGATGATTGTCTAGTGAAGCAGCGGTGTGAATGAAAGCGAGCGCAGAAGAGTATGGCAATTCCCTATGAGATGGGCCAATTGCTCGAGCGTTAGTGAGTTACAGAGTCAAAGAAATAAAAGGCAAGGAACGAGTCGATGGAAACGAGCGGAATAACAGGCTTATGCCGTGGAGACGGGACGGGATGGGATGGGGATGACAAGAAAAGCAGCAGACATTGGAGGGAGACAGCCAGACGGTCGCATGGTCGCCTGGTCGCATTGACTTGGACGAAATAGGGAAGTGGGTCAGGACCAGGCGCGGTCCTTTGACCAGTGGGGCTGCGCCGTCACCTCGTATTATTCATTGGAATGTTACTGCTCGCTATGAGCAGTGGGTATTATGCAAAGGATGCTTGCACAGCCCATCCAGAGGAGCCCTCTTTTCTACACTACAAATCGAATGCACGGTTGGTCTAAGCGTGAGTAAATTATGCGTAAGAAACTAGGTAGGTACATATAAAAAGGGCTGAGAGCCATCGACCCCTTTTTACTCTGTCGTCTGTCATCAGCTGTCTCTAAATCGTCGACACATTTGTCACTCAGACAGGCTGTAAAACATGAGGCGTAAAGTTGGGTTACCGGCAAGATTACTAAGGTCGACCACGTAGAACTCGGTTCAAGGTCTGAGTTGGCAGATTTAGACTGCTTCTCGCTGAATAGGCGCGCGAGGGTACGGTATCCTGGGCAGACTCGGCGATTACATCAGTTTTACGACACTGAGACTTCAGTATGTCCTTGTCGCCTTTTGTAAGCCCTTCGTCTACTGCTGACACCAAAGTTAAGACCCTGACGATCAACAGCCCCAATTTTACTTCCTCGGCTCTTGATGCAGGTCGTCTCCCAACTACTGTAGGCATCAGTACTTATAAGTAGAAACACTTTAAAAATGCCCACCTGATATGCACAACTCAACAGTAGATAACTCAAGGTTATCAGCCGAAATATGCTTCATAGTAGAAATCCGGTGTACTCTATTAATATGAAAACAAAGGAACAAATCCAACGGCTCGGATAAGCTAATGCCAGAAAGAAACCTAACACAACACTAGCCCCGGCTAGCCGAATTATCTCAAACCACGCCAACAAGTACCGCTCACCACCTACTTACGTAGTACTGCGGCATCACCGGGCCTCACATACATATATGTAAACAGTTTGTGGTAATTACTGACCTTTCTGCCGCTGTTCCTGTGTATATAATAGCCTTTATTCATGATGGACTACTGTATGTGGCTGAGACATTCAAGTCGGCGCAACAACCCTCGTTGTCTCGTCGTCTTAGAGCGACCCCGAAATGATTGGGGCACCGCTCTTCTGCCTCAGTCAGCGGTGGCAAAAAGCCGGAAAATCAACGTGAAACAAGACATGATCACCTACCAACAAGATTCCACGCTACAGAATGACGTAGCACGGAGTGGGGGAACATGCAACGGCTGCAGGAGGCCCTAGAATAACCTAGTTTGATGCAAGGTTGCATGCGTTCTTTTTGACATGTCAGTCATCCCCTCGACCGGAGGCGGGTTCATAGTTCGTTACTGCGTACGAACCACAATAGACCAAAAGTAAATAAGTATTCTTACTGCTGTGCATCGAAGGCGTTCGGGTAAGACAGCCTCGGTATCAAACCAACCACATGGAGAAATCCAGCTTTCATCGTCTGCCAATCATATTCTGACAGTTTTACGACAGACCCATCTGAATCGCCTCGCGCTGAGACAATACCAACTGGGTGGAATGTTGAATTTTTGTATAAATAGATTTCTCGATTCCTTCACTTTTCTCTGTTTTTTAATACCCCTTTCTAGCATTCGACCTAAGAGGACTAACATAATCTAAACCTATGATTCTACTCATTTTTTATATACCGGTCATTTGACTGAAAGCTAAACGATATGTTTAACTTAGCCTGTGATATGTAAATAAGTATCTAAGTAGGTAAGCTGGATAACCGTTGATGCGTGGATAGAACAAGTAGTCAGCGGTCGATACATTGCTCGAGTAGCAACTTGCCGGCATACTCTCATAAGTACATGAAGGGCCAATCGGCTTCAACCAGCACAAATCATCGACGAGCATGCAGGATTAACAGAAACGATTGATTATCATGATTAATGCTATGCCTGACTTCCAGTCCCAATTCAACGACAATGTGCGCAGAGAAGTCGTGCGAATGTCCAAATCTCAGACGCCCGCAGAAACGAGTTAGAATAGTATGTATATGCGTCAATGCCCAGGACGACGCCAGCCGTAGACTCGAACAATGCTGTGCAATAACAATTCCCTCTAGGTCCACTGAAGAAACGCCACGATCGTTATATCCTTTCCCATTGATATTCAGAAAAAACACAAACATAACCCGGTAAGACAACGTTTTTTATCGACGATGCCCATGCATGTACTCATAACGCCCACCCGAAACCGAGCCACTCAGGATTTTCGTAAGGAGGTGTCCCTGGTTTGTCTCCTGTGACAATAAATGAAAAGCACGGCCATAGATGGTATGCTCACCTTCTCATCTCCCAGCCTGCGAACGCCCCCTCATGCTACTAGGAGTCTCCCATCACTCTCACATCCCCTCTCACACTATCATACTCGAGATATAGGTCTCTGACGAACCAGGAAAGGGCTCGGCATCTCGTCCTTCTCTGGATCCCAGACAGCCGCAGGCTCAAGTATTCTGTCCACTGCACGCTCCTTGGATGCGCGCTTGGAGTTATTATTGACGTTTTCAATTGAGCGGCCGCCAGCCCGTGCCTGTTGAAGCTCAACCAAGGTCCGGCCCCTGACATAGTTCTTCACTGGCATCTTGCTGGGAGGCGCGTCAGAGTCCTTTTTGTTGAGCGAAGGTTTGCGCTGTAAGCCATTCTCTCCGGTTTGCGCGTTGAGGTTAGCCGCAGACGGGATTTTGCTCAGTCTTCGGTTAGGGGATCCTCTCTCGCGAAGGGCTCCGTTGCTGGGCTGCGGTCGCAAAGTTGGAACGGAATTACCAGTGGGCAAACTCGGCATAGGCTTGTTGAGAGCTGATGAGGGGAGGTGAGCTTGAGCCTTTAGGTGGTCGACCGGTGCCGACTTTACGGCAGTCAACACGGGTCGATTAGCAAATGGATTCTTGCCAGACCGTGGACCTCGGGTAGGTGAGGGGATGACGGGGGTGTCATCATCTTCGGACTCAGATAGGATAGGATCTGAGTTTCGAGCTTTCTGCCACCGGGCTTCTTCATCTGTCTCGTCAAAGATAGTGGGCTGGTGTGCGGATGGAGCTTTAGTAGAGTTAGCTCGTCGGGGCGATAGGGACAGCGATGCGAGTGCGATTGGTGATGGAGAAGTCATATCAACATCCATGGGTGTACCACCAACATGACGTTCGAACATAGTCTGGGCACGTCCAAGCGGTGCACGAGAATCCTTCTTAAGGAGTGCCTCGTCGGACGATTCAACAGAAAATTCAGTGATGTCGGTGGTAGAAGGGAAGTCCCCATCAGTACTGGTACTGGCGCCAGCTAGAGAATGCGGGTACTCGGATCTCGCGTAGGATGAAGTCGACTCCTCGCTCTCTACACAGGCGAATGTAGCGGGCTTCTTCTGGAGTTCTTCTTGAACTCGTGCTTGCACTTCGGCTTCAAAGCGCCTCTGGAGTTCTTGAAGCTCGATCCTAACAAGTCGATCAATCTCAAGCCGTGCCTTGACTTCCCATTCTCTTCTCAGCGAAGAATCAATCTCCTGCCGAATTAAAGCTTTCTCTGTCTCGATACTTGCCATTTTCCTTTCCGCCTCCTTTAATCTTATGTCAAGAGCAGTCTCCTTCATCGCCAATCTACTCTTCATATCCACGGCTTCACGCTGGGTACGCATGAGTCGCACGACGGGGAGGTTTAATAAGGTTGCTGTGTCGGGCCTCAAATCCGGATTCACCTTCAGGCAGTCTCTAATCACCGCCATCAACTCGGCAGAGTAGATTCTGGGCAACGTCGCGACTTTTCCCTCCTTAATCCTCTGTATTAGCTGAAAATGGGTCTTGCCGTTGAAGGGAGGTTCCCTTGCGCAAAGCTCGTACATGACGCAACCCAAAGACCAGATATCTGATTTAAGGGTGTATCGCTCTGCCGCGCAGATCTCGGGAGACATGTAGAATGGGGTGCCAACGTAAGTAGATGCAAAGTCATGCGATTGGATCATCTTGGACAGACCAAAGTCCCCAAGCTTCACCGAGTTGTTCTCACCGAGGAATACTATAACCCCATCAGCAGTGCCCTGGTCAGAGAGCTACGAATATGACTTACCGTTCTCAGGCTTCAGGTCACGGTGCAAGATTGTGACAGCCCCGGGTGGGATCTTAGGTTTTGTCTTCGCGTGGACGAGGACATTACCACCCACCTCCGGGGGGTCAACACCATAATGACACCGGTAAAGGGCTGTGACAAGCTGCGAAAAGACGATCCATACGAACTCCTCCTCGGCGTATTTGTTATTGCGCTCGAGGTCCCTAATCACTCGGCCCAAGTCCCCATTGCCGCAATATTCCATGTATAGATGTAGGTCTTGGGTTCGCTTCAGGTGTTCGCGGTGGTAGTAGCCGACGATGTTGGGGTGTCGGAGCGAGGAGAGGATCTGAAACTCGACGTGTAGCTGCTCCCGCTCTTTCTGTGACATCTTCACGTAGCTGATCTCTTTTCGACAGAGCACCATGCCATCGGCCTTTCGTTTTACCTTTCGGATCACGCCGAAGGAGCCATGTCCTGCAAATCAAAATAAGGTTAACAGAGGCGGGCTTGGACAGAGCTGGAGAGGCTTACCGATCTTCTCCAACACATCGAACTTGTCGGATAACTTATCGGATTCTGCCATGATGAATTGAAAAAGGGCGACGCAGACGAAGGCTATTCAAGTGCTATGCTAGTGCTATGCCATAGGGTAAAGAAAAGCTTGCAGAGGCGAAGGGGTAGTGCTGACGGAGAGGCTTGGTAGTCTGCTGCGTAAACTTAAACTTTGGAAGTTGTTGAGGGAATGGAAGACAGAATAACAATACTACAGGTGGCTAAACAAGTGAGCAAGATTGTGAAGTGATGCAGTGTTTGTCACATTTGTGCACGCTATTCAGCATTGAGGTTACCTCGTGGAGCTGAATCCACCTGGTTCCAACGTGAGTCAACAAACTCAAGCTCCCTGGCTCGTGGGCACGGCAACAGCTAGACGCCCCAGAAAATATGTGGGTCTCTGTCTCACTTGCCAATGATTTTCTGCAGTGACCTGTCAATAGCGCTGTTGGGCTCACAAGGTGATCCGTGCGACAACCCACTACTCTTGTCTAAGTAAGGTTAGCGTCGACCTGTGTTCACATCAGTACTTTGAGCTTAATAGCTTGCTTAATCAGGCTAGACAGCATTACCTATCAGTCGCCACTTACATATACATATGGCCTCTAACTAATGACAATGTTCGGAGTTATCGGATCTAGTTAGCTTTCTTCAGTCGTCATCGTCGGGTTTTCATTCTTCGTTGGTAGCATCTTGAGCACTGCTTGTGTTCGTTTACCGATTGCACCCGAGATAGCCTTTTAAAGATGGTCATCCGCAAATACGAGTTGGAAGCGAAGCTCAAGCATGATCTGGAGCTTGTTCAAAGTGGCGTGCTGAGAGACGAGAACCCTCTTGATTCAAGCGAGGAATTCAATGAGCTCCTGGGAGCCTGTCGGAGAGGAGACCTGAAACGGACTCAGGAACTCATATCAGCCGGCGTGAACTTGAATGGAAAGGACAATTTCGACTATACTCCTCTGATCATTGTAAGCCTGTGCTGTGTTCGAGGAGATGCCGGCGCCATTTGACAATTTACATAGTCTTGGGACTAGCTGACCTTGCCGGCAGGCGAGCTTATGTGGCCACTACGAGTTGGTCGAATTATTGCTCGAGTCAGGGGCATTAGCGGAGCGTGACACCTTCCAAGGTGAAAGATGCATTTATAATGCGCTAAATGACAAGATTCGAAATCTACTCCTGAAATATGACTATTCCAAGTCCACCGATCCTTTGCAACCGTGGGCTGCTCATATCACATCCTTATTTGCAAGGGTCGTGCCCAAAACTTCAGATATTACACTGACAGAGGGGACCGAGACCTTTGAGCTTCACAAGTTCATCCTTTCTGCCAGGTCCCCGTACTTCTACAAGAAGTTCAGAGAAGCCCCAGACACTGCCACGTGGAGACTTCCTTTATCAAAGCCTGTCGAGTCCTTTCGAATTGTGCTTCGTTATCTGTATCTCGGTGATGTTCCAAGGGATGTGGTGGACATCCGTAGCAACCATACAGAGGTAGAAATACTCACCGGCATCGACAAGATTAGCAAGCAACTCGAAATACCTAAGCTGTGGGAAGTCATATTGTCTGGGAACGATCGACGGCTAGCAAGGCAGCGTCATCAGGACGAAGTGAACCGAGCCCAGCAACAGGTCAGCGACTTCTTCGAGCAGAAGGTGATTGGCCACAAAGTAATTGTCGACACACGGAAAGCGTCTGAGGTTAAATGGCCGCATGGTAACTCAATGTTTGCGGATTGTTTCCTACGGGCAGATGAAATGATTGGAGACACCCCCCAAGAAGAGGACCAAGAATCAAATTCCATCCCCATCGGGCCGGGTTCTGAATCGAAACTACAAAACGGAACCACTAAACAGGG
Source organism: Xylaria sp. Z34 (assembly GCA_037356055.1). Classification (NCBI taxonomy): domain Eukaryota; kingdom Fungi; phylum Ascomycota; class Sordariomycetes; order Xylariales; family Xylariaceae; genus Xylaria; species Xylaria sp. Z34. Next base: position 111,359 of record JBAWJW010000041.1, on the reverse strand, counting down.
AAAATCAATTCTCTATCCAGTGCATAAAGCAATGCTCATTCGAAGTCCATATTTCGAAACAATGTTTTCCAGTGAATTCATGGAAGCCCAAGAGTCAAAGCATCTTCATATCATCAAGGTCGACTGCTCGCCCGCAGTTCTTGAGATCATACTCAGATTCCTCTATACGGAGCAGGTGGAATGCCCCTTGGATCTCGCACTGGATTTACTCTACGCATCTGACATGCTCCTTCTCGAGAAATTAAAAAGCAAAGCCGCGGTGTTGATCAGCTCGCTCGGTAGTGGGAACAGTAATCTATTGATCGATCGGACACACGGTGGCAGCGATGAAGCTGGTGTCGAAGTCGAACCTATCAACGTCTACGATGTCATTCACGCGGCGTGGGACTTGAGGGTTCAACGTCTCGAAACATTTGCGGCCCGATACCTTGCTTATAGACTCGAAGATTACATCGACGAGGAGGAATTCGCTGAACTCATACAAGAAAGCGCGGCAAGAGTAAAAAACAGAGAAGAGACAGATACGATCGAGTTGCTTGACGACATTAGATATTACCTGGATGACCGATTCAGGCTGAGATTCGAGGACGCGGGACTAGACGAGATGCTGGATGAAAGCGGCGAGATAGATGCTTCGGCCGTCGAGGCCTTATCATCGCAGCTTCAGATCGCAAATGATACGGCCGCCTTATCGGGGCCTCCCGACTCTGAGAAGACCGTAGCGGCGGCTCCTCGGGAGGGTTCAACCGCCAGTCAAGCCGAGGGCGACGCCGGTGTTAGGACGCTTGACGGAGAGTTTGCCGAAGACGAGTTCGCATCAGACGCCATCAACTATCAAGTATTGTTGCAAAAGATTGACATCATGCTCGAAAATCTCAAGTTAGACGCATAGACGAGCCCAGGCTAGAAAGACAAGACAGACTCGCTCGGTTTTATATCGCAACACATAGCATATGCCTCTCGGCGAGCATTACACGAACGAAAGGACCCATTTAGAATATTACAATAGATGGAACTGGGATTTTGTAGAAAAGGTAGACGATACGATCCGTGGTAAATATACACTACCTATTGGCTAGTATTTGCGCTGTGGGATCGCTCATCATAATATTGCGACAGGTGCGGCGGCCTTGGCGCTTCGCTTACCCTCAAGGTTTGTTCCTTTGTTACAAGGCGTTTGAAGAGCGTGGTCATTCTTGGGCTACATAATTTCTCGTATAGTGATAGTTTTCCCCTGAATATCACCATAAGCGAGAATCCTCAAACGGCTCGGGGCAATTCAAGGTAACTTGGAACTCACAGAACGCCGCGTAAGCTCCAGGGCGCCCCACCCCCACCGTTATGTGCCGCCGCTAAAGTGCCGTCGTTACCGACCGCCAAGGACCCTGCGGAGGCTCTAATAGTAATACTAAGTTTTGTAAGTACAAAGTACGTGTACAACGGGGGGGCGATGGATGGATGGGGGTTTGGAGACTGGGCACGACTGGGGATGTTTATGGTTGTATGGCGTGAGACGTGTTGAGTTGTGCTTGAGGAACACCACAATGAAACTTTTCGACTCTCCCAAGCAAACAATCCCCTTCCCATTGCAGGCGATGCGACGGTGCCCAGGAATATGAAGGTGCTCTCGGTGCTTGGACGCTGCTCGCAGCTCCCGGTCTTCTACAAGTTCACCATAGTCGGTGTTTTTGCTCTCATACTTATTGGTAAGTCGGCTCTCGCCCGCGACGCACGTAACGCACGCGACACATCGACGTCCTGGATTCGGATGGATGAATGGTGTCGAAAGGAGGCGTGGAGAGGTGTTCGCAACTAACACGGGCGTCCCCTTATAGCAACACTTCAGACTGGCCCGGTCGACTTTCGGGATCACTGGGATAAGCTCCGGCGACCCAAGAAAAATGGCCTTGCCGATGGCATTCCGCTGCGCGGTGAGTACAAGCTTTTCTTTGGGCCAAGACAGTATCGTGGAGGATTCTAGGTTTCCTCTCAAATCATATCCAATACGGCTATGACTGACTCTGGGTATTCCAGTCATGTTTATCGGCGCCTCTATGACTCTCGGTGAGCACTCGACCGGCGAAAGGGGCTATCGCAAGCAGATTCGGGACTGGCTAGTGTCGCAAGGCAACGAGGTGAACTACGTTGGCCAGGTAAATATCCCCTATGGTCTCTTCTCCTCTGTCTCCCGCATCTCCTTATACAAATACTAATTTGTCCCCTTACAGAACCGATTTGGCGACTTTCTTGACAATGATGTTCAAGCCTTCGGTGCTCAACCCATCAAGCCGACCCTCGACCGCTGCAAGGAGATTGTGCCTCAGACACAGCCGAATCTGATCCTAATCAACGCAGGCTCAAGCGACTGTTTCCAGCAAGACCACTGGGGGCCCGCCTTTATCTTGCAGAAGATGCGCGCACTCGTGGACTATCTCTTTGAAGCTTCACCGCGCGCGACCATCATCATGTCGACTATCATCACGAGCCCCTGGGACAACGTTGAGGACTGCGTCACGTCGGCGAATGCGCAGATTCGACAGGTTGCGACTGATCTGATCCGCGAGGGCAAACCCGTCGTGCTGGCTGAAATGCACCACGACCAGGGCCTCCCGAACCGCGTCGAGAGGAAACACATTGGCAAGGACGATATGCATCCAATCGACGCCGGCTATTTCCTCATGGGCGATATATTCATCGAGAGCATCCAAGACGTGGAAGAGAAGGGATGGCTCCGGGCTCCTGTCAACAACGGTATCCCGTATGATGGCGAGGCCGAGCGACATGCCGAGGAGGCCAAGAGCGAGAAGCAGATCCCCGAGACGCCGCCGCCAGAGGAGGCCAAGACCGAGGAGGTCAATCCTAATGCCCGAAGACGAAGGCACCATAATCCGTCGTTCGACTGAACAAATCGCTTCTTTTCGCGGCTTCTGAAAGCCGTGAGCTAAAATTTAGGAAGTATCATTAGTTGCGACTAGATGGCGATAAACCTCGGGGCGTGACATTTAGAAGGCATGGTAGCATTTTGCATTTGATACCTCGGACGGGAACGGCCTGGCATGGTCAAAAAAATGTATTAATAGACGAAACATTCTCTGGTATTATTACTCGTTTAGAAAAGATGCGATAGTGTCTCTAGACATCATGTATAGCTCTACCACTAAGTGATTTGCACCTGTGTTGGGTCCGTTGAACTTCTTTTCTCCTAGTTACCAAGTCCATATCATTGCTGGGTTTCTACCAACTTATTCGCCTGTTCCCAACCATCAATGTAATTTCTAGACACATGAGCCATTATAGTTTCTTGAATGGATGAGTGCAAGTGCAAACTGTGACGTTGTATTGTTTTCTTCCCATCATCATCTTCATTAAAAAAGAAAGTCTAAATAGTACACTTCAAAACAACCACGACTAAAACTTCAGACTTGACCATTAAATTCCGTGCATTTATTTTTCCGAGCGAGCAACCGCAAAGATCAAATGCTGGGGAGTACAAGACAGAAAAAGAACTGCTCTATCCTGCATGAGACATTTCCACTCCATTCTTAGAGTACCCCTCACACGCAGTCGAACATTGATCGTTGCCCTGCAAGACGTCTAATTTCGCGCCGTCCTCGCTCTCCAATCTGGTACGGCAACCATGCACTACGAGGTTTCAAGTCAATAAGAGTTATTCCAAGGCCCAATCTATGACGCGGACAGAACCGGCAAAGGAGAAGAATGAAAATTACTTACTGCATGCATCATAAGAACTGGTCGATGCACCGGCGCTAGTTTGTGGGGTTGGAGTGAAAGGGCCGGGCTTTTGGACGTGGTGCGAATCGAATGGGAAATCTCGGGCTACCTTCTCGGCCGCCGGAATCGCGTCAATCTCATCACGAGCAGCGACCAGACCAGCGCCATCAGCTGCATATTGAGCGCACGAGGTTGCACAGCTTTTTTCGCCTGTTCCGGTCTTGGGCGTGGTGTTTGTATACTGATACTTACCGTTGCATTTCTTCATGCAGGCTTGGAACCTAGCAAACCCAGCCCCTGTGATGAGCGCGGGTTCAGCTGGCTGAAGTTTACCTGATACCGGTCTCAGCTCTCTCTTCGTGTTGAAGATAGCACCGGCTCCATCCTTCTGGTATTTGGCGCAAGCTTGCGCCCAGCTCTCTTTGCCTGTTCCAGTCTCGGGCACTGTGTTGGTGTATTGGAACTTCTCGTGATGGGCCTTCATGCAGGCATCGTAGTCAGCATATCCAGCCCCTGCGACGAGCGCGGGCGGAGCTGGTTCAAGTTTACCTGATACCGGTCTCAATTCTCTCTTAGCAGCGATTAAGCCCGCTCCATCAGCCTCGTATTCGGCGCAGGCCGTCTTGCAGTCAGATTTGCCCTGGAAAGTGTCTGGGGTGACATTTGTGTATTGCCACTGCTTCTTGCAGGACTCCATGCATGCTTGGTATCTCGTGAGTCCAGCGCCGGCGCCGAAGGCAGGGACTTCGTTGGCGGGTTTGGAACCAACTTTGGCATTGGCAGTTGGGATGTCGTCGTCATGGGCGTCATTGGCGTTATGGGCTACACCGTTGGGGGTTGCACCGTTAGCGTTGCTATCGAGTGATTTCCCAGCACTTCCATCTTTCCCAAGCATTTTGTCCTTATGGCAGATCCCTAAGCACATTGCCATACAATCCTTATCACCACGCTTGCACTCCCGGTGGCATTTCCTAGCGCATACGGCCGCGCCAGACTCCTCAGACTCCTCAGACAGGCCAGCATTGGGTGTTGCCACCTTGGGTGCGGCAGCTTGGGCCGCAACTTGGGCCGCAGCTGGAGTCTCGGCAGCGTAGGGAAGCTGCACTGGCACTGATGTGATTATGTACCCAGCGGCAGTAGTAGCAGTCGTAGTAGTAGTAGTGGTAGTGGTCGTCGTCGTCGTAGTAGTAGTTGTAGTGGTAGTTGGTGGGTCGACCCTGTATGCCGGAACCGACGATGCGACATATGGAACAGCATAAGGCGGAACTTCAGCGGCGGCGTAAACCGGCAGTTCATGGACGCTATATGCCGGGAACGTGGGTGCAATCGACGAGACAGGGCGAGACTGGACCGGCACATCTGCGACGGCATACTGGTTTTGCACTGGGACTGACGGGACTGGAACATGGACTACAGGCGGGAGACTCGGGGAAATACGCGGGAGAGTTGTCGTAACAGGAAGAGTGGTCGTAATAGGGAGTGTAGTAGTAATAGGTAGAGTAGTCGTAATAGGGGTCGTAATAGGGAGACTAGTCGTAATAGGCAGGCTGGTCGTAATAGGGAGGCTGGTCGTAATAGGGAGACTGGTCGAAATAGACGGGAGGCTTGTGGAAAGCGAAGGCAGACTAGTAGAGAGCGACGGCAGGCTGGTAGAGAGAGACGGCAGGCTGGTAGAGAGAGACGGCAGACTGGTAGAGAGAGACGGCAGACTTGTGGGAAGAGGCGGCAGACTTGTGGAAAGAGGCGGGATGATCGTGGAAAGAGACGGGAGAGTCAAAACCGGCGTTGTAGACGGGAGAGGAATAACTGGCTGGCTCTTGACAAGGTACGCATTCTTGACCGGGTACGATGGAATAATAACAGGAACAATTGACGTGCTCTCGTGTTGGATCTCGACCACCGCCGTTGGGATAGACACCGATGGGAGAGCAGTAGGATAAACTGCGGGGGCCTGGACAACCGGAGGGGGCGCGACAGCATACTGAGCTGGAACCACTGATTGGATTCTCGGTGGTGGTGCAACCGGGAAAGTCGACACCGGAGCCACAGGAGTCGAGACGGAGGGAATAGTCGAGATGGTTGTCTGCAAGATAGGCATAGGCTTCACCATGTAGTCTAATCAGGGTCAGTATAAGAGAGAATCATATAGTTTAGAGCTTCAGCGGACTTCCTGCTTCAACTAACAGCAGGAATTGGCATGCTTGATGTCTGTATGCAAGGCTTATCACTTACAATCTCTGTTCTTGAGGTCCTTCCGTTCAACCTTCGCACCATGCGGCCTGAGAGCGATGAGTAAGTCTATAGTGTATCAGCGATTGCGTCTTTGGAAATCTTACCCAATGGGCTTTGCCATCATGCCCGGGATGAGCCCGGCAACGATAAATTTGGTCAACATCGTGAAGAGATAGGCGTGGTGATGCGACTATTGCGATGAATAAGTAACGAACGACTGTAGTAACGAGTGACTATAGTAACGAGTGACTGTAGCTTGAGTAATTATGCAAGTTCCTTCGCTCACCTTCCCTGTTCCCAGTGGTAGCGATGTCTGCTTGATGGTTCTGATTATTTGGTCCCAAACCGCCATGCTTTATACAAAATCCCAATCGCTCAGTCCGGTGGCAAAAAGAAACATAGATAGTGCCTCCACATCGTCATTCTCACGGCCGCACCATTAACATACCATAGCTTGTTTGTTTGTAAGGGTGAGTACTCGATTTTCAAGACACGAGGAGCCTCAGGATTGGCCTATCCAACTATTGTGTCTGAGACATTACGTTCTATCGCGACATCAAATCAATGACCCAAAGACTCTAATCTAAATTCATTCCCTTGATATCAGTCGGCGAGCTCGTTTTTATTCTACTGGTATGAGACGCCATTCTCTAGCGCTAGCATATCCCATAATTGAATCCAGGGACATGTGCGCCTCGGCCAAATATATGCTAGCCAAGTTTCAGAGTACGAATCATCGACAAAGTTCGTCATCACAGCTGCGTAAGCATCTGTTCTACTTTTAGAGGTTCCAATGCTTCGCGTGTCCCTTCAAGTTCTTCATTGACGCCTCCACGTTGTCTTTAACTATAAATGAGCTATGATTAGCCAGTAATGATCACGGAGAAAGACTGCAGCAGTATCATTCCGTTATTATATAAAGGCGAAACGTTGTCGCGTCGTGTCGGGTTCGGAGCAATGGGCATGTTTGCTCCATCATCACATTTCGACAACGTGTCAGTCTCAATACCCACACCAAACCGAAATACACCAAACCGATGTTAACAATGATGTCTCCTTTGCACGATATCAATGTGGTACCACAAATTGCCGCACACGACTTATCAAATCACCAAGGTCTCTTGCCTCAACTTTCCTTCTAGTCAGCTTCTCCCCAATGCCTTGCCCCCCTATCCACTAACAAGTCATGTATCTTCAGCTACTTCAATAACTCTGTGCGCGATTCTTCGTATTGGCCTTGTGTACTATTATGCCTGACATGGGTGACTAATATTAGAATGAGGGAGCTTTTTCTGCTTCTTGCTGGAATATTTCATAGTTCTATGTGTCACTCGACTACCTACACCAGAAGCCTTTCACCACTACGCAAATAGGATTCGGGTGTTGCTGGATTTAGTAAATTCTTTCCCGTCTCATCCTTTAGTCGAGGTTGCTTGGCTGATTAATATAGAATCCCGAGGAGTCTTATTATTAAACCACACTTCGACTTCTTAGGGAGTGTGCCTAGGCTTTGTAGCGCGACATGCCAATCGAAATCCGCTAAAATCCGTGATGGCGGTTTTGTTATGTATACATGTAGATAATAAGTATATCGGCAATTTTCTATATTGCTCTGTCGGCATATTGCGGCAATGGCCATGTGGTTCAATATTTTGTACTTCAAGAGCGGAACCACTCGCCGCCGGGTACGTTTAGGGCCTTGTTATATCGAATCAACAATCGAGGATATACCTATTAGTGATTTTCCCACTTAGTTAGGCCACGCAACGATCGTTAGACGGTTGAGTATTACATACGTTTGCACGAACTGATTGATCGCATAATCGGTCTCCTCCTCCGGCTCTGGAAATGAAGCAGCAGTTTTATTCAACACGGCGTCGCTTGCCCTATCTAATGCTTGCTGTAAAGTAGGACGATTTTCCAGGTCAACGTACATGCATTCCGCAATGAGCCCGGCAAGATCTGGATCTAGCCAGGGGTAAGGATCACCCCAAGACTGGGGTAGGAGTTGCCCTGCTTGGGTTCCAAACCCTTTGTAGTTCACCACTTGACGCTGGCTAATATCGGCCATGTTGATAAAAAAAGCTATGTACTATTTTTGCCAGATATAATTAGCAAAAAGGGTAAGGTCTGGGGGTTGAGACTAATGACTGCTAATACTTACCACGGAGATGGCGCGTAGATTTATTTGCGGCCCCATGTTAGGGTTGGGCATTACGTCCGCTTCACCAAAGTCGATAAGTTTAAATACATGTCCTAGATGATGCTCGTCGAGCCCATCTCCTATCCCCAGCATAATATTCCTACTTGCAATGTCGTTATGCGTAATCCCTTGTAGTGGCGTGCCGTCATCTGGGATCGTTTCAAGTATCGGTGGTGAACCAATCGGTCTACCAATAGGATAAGCCATTCCGATACACGCTCGTATCACTGCAATGAATATTGTTAGCGAAGCGTGCCCTCATAGAAGGTTGACAGAACAACACACAGCAGAGGTACAAGGACCAGAGCATTCTATTTGGTAGATGGACATCGTCATCGAACATTCTTTGGAAAAGAGATAACATGTCCCCATTTTCGATATATTCCAGTGCAAGTACTGGTCCTTGGATCCCGGCAAGAGAGCTAAACGCAGTTTGGTCGATGAAGCCGGAAGATGCTTCTGGATCTGGCTGAGATAGATTATCACAAGAAGCGAGTATCTGTACAATATGCTTGGCACCATGCAGTTTCTTTGATCCTGCTGTGTTAGTTTGCTTTTACAGCATTCGTGTGATGTAGGACGAACCTTTAACCATGAGATCTCAGATCGTAACTCTTCTGCTGCTGAGTTTAATGCAACTTTCACTGCCACTAGAATTATCGGAGTCAGTTACTGCTATTTAGAATGTGGTTTGTGAGAATCTTGAAAATTCATAGACATGGTTTTGGCCCGAAGGGAAACTTTATAGCTTGAATGCCACCAAGAAGAAGATGACTCCGAAATTTCCTTACTTCGATGTCTGTGGGGCCCATCTCCTCCCTTCCGCCTCAGAAGGACCGCCAAGCCAAATGAGCCATTGCCTAACAATTTCTCATACTCCCAGTCACCTGATGTCTCAAAATAACCTTGAATTTGCCGGGCAAGCAGAGACACCTGTTGCGACATTGATGATAACTTATCCCACCATATATCGTACTGGGCTGGATATAAAATCGATTAGCGGGATGCCGAGGAAGCTATTGAGATCACGTTGCCAAAATCCAAAAGCAAAACCGACCATCAAGAAAATCATCTCTTTGTCATTTTGTGGGAGAGCATTGTTTTATTAGGTCGAGTTGCTTTGTATATTGTCGTATTTTTATGTCTTATTTTATGGACAAAAAGACATGATACGGTTCCGGCACAAGATGTGCAAGCTCAGAACTAAAATTTAAACTATTCTACAGAAGATCTTCGTTCTTTCTGACTATCGGGTACTAACTCAGCAGTGGCTTTTATTAAAACGCGTTGGGGCACAGTATATCCTAAAAACTCATGCATATTATGTTCTGCTTTGCTGTGAGCATATTTTATGAAAGGGCGACTACATAGCAAATGGATATGCATCAGTCGTCGAAATTGGAGCGCCTACTGCAATTATTGATCCGTTCGTATTGGACACACGATGTTGATACAATTAATGCAACATTAGGGACTTGGTTCGAAAGCCTGTGCTGACTCATCGTAGCCGGGACTAGTATGTACTGAATTAAGTAATATTATAGAAAGATTATCAGCCACTATCAGCCACCGCCGGCTGTATCACCGGCTGGTCGTGTTAGTTGAGGATTACCTCACGAAAGCAACAGCTACTTGCCCCGCCCGGGAGTAAGCATTGGTGTCTGCCGCATCGAGGAGGTTAGTTGACGTTTAAAGATGTGTCAGGCTCGACTTGACACAGTGCAATAACGCAGAATGACGTCGGCTTCTAAATGCCTTTCTGAAGTACGAAGTGATTAGTAAGTTCTGCTACTTTAATGGCGTGAAACGATGGCTTTGGCATCACAGGTACTATTCAATAGAGCAATTATTCACGAACCGCCTCCGAGAGTGGGAGAAAGAAGCGATATATTGCGTTGAAGAGTACTCCCAACCTCTTTACAAGGCTGTGTTTATCCAATGCGGGCGATTTCCTCTGATTATTTCTTCACGGAAGCATAGAATTTGGACTCAGAGGGCTGTCTGTCTGGCGAGATCGTTGCGAGACAAGCGATAATACGTCGTAGGAGCCCCCCTTCTGGATAGGATAGCTTCCGAGTACCTTGCTTAATAGCTTAATAACTTTTAGGCGTAACGAAATGAGCGATAACGTTCGAATCTAAGCGGGTTGTATTGTGATTCCGTCTATACGTGCGGCTTTTTTCCTTGGAGCCGAACGCCTTCCAATTCGGTTAGCCTTCCACAAGACGTTGTGCTTTGTTTACAATATTTCTTATATATTCTAGGTTCTTCTCATGTTGAGTAGGTGTAAAGGGTTGCACTGTAGTCGAATTTTAGTTTAGGTGTTTCTAACTCGATTAGTGGGTTGTTTTGGTTGTCTAATAGCTGATTATTTATGCGTTGAACCTTGTTTCACTGGATTCTAATAGCTTCGACTATCATTCGAATAGGACAGTATGCCGTAATTATCTTAGTGTAGAGCGGCCTGGAAACATTGGTGTCTGTTATGAAGTGCCTATTCCGATATTGGCGCAAGGACAGCCTATTAACAGGATGAGTATGGCTTTCGCCGCTGGGCCTGCGTTGCCCCCAACAGGCACTGCCCCAGACAGACTGCTGGATCTAGTAGACAAACTCAGATAACTTCACATCAGGCGACGGTGTCGTCAGTACTTCGTTGATTGGAGGGACAAATTAGTTTGCCGTAGGCAAAGGGCAGATGAATATATAGTATTTGAAAAAGATGAAGTCTGTATGGTATGTAGTGGAGACAAGAACTTTTTCCAGAAGATGAGGCAGAAGAAAGTATCCCAACAGAACGCAGTCCCTAGAGGCGTAGTCCCCAGGAATATTATCCTCAGAGACCTTGTACTTAGCTAGATAATGAATCAAAAATCATGTCTCTCTTAATTGCGTGCCCAACAATTACTCGCCACGGTTTGACATAAAGCCATATCTCCGCCGTCTTACATGGCATCCTATAGCTCTGTCATGGATACACTGGGCCAACGTCCTTGTTTTTAGTACTTATGTTACTAGTTGGTGCTCCTTATTAGATGTGCTATATAATGTAGTACTGTAAACGCCTAGGATACCGACTGCGGCTTCACCACTACGCATCAATCACAGACTAATATGCATCTTGGTAAAAACAAGCGAAGTGCGACGACCGCTTACAAAGATCCAGTCGTCTTTATTGTTTTCGAAAGCCTATGGGAAGAACATCTAAAACTTCAAAGAGTTAGCTTGATCAATCTGTCCGTTACTCGTTTGTTCTATTCTTATTATCTAGGGTTTTTGAATGACTCGTGACTACCTATCTACCCAAGCTCTCTGTCATAAGGGGCAGGGGGCTACCCTGTAGATGAACTACTCTCTCGTAGCTAGGTAGGCTTGGGTATTTAGACCCGAAATGGGGTGACCCTGATTTGTTTACATACTTTAAATTTGATGAATATTCTAATGTCATTGAAAAATTGACGAATAGGTATGATGTCAAGGGGCTTATAGCCGCTCCAGTCTCTCGGCCAAGTTTGATCTTCGGATCTGCAGTTGCAGACCTAAGGCTTCATGCATTGGGTTAGAGGTAGCAGCAATTGATGATTGCGCCGCATCATTTAGGCATACTACTACATCAAGTTTCATATGGTACTTTAGCCTGTCACGAGATCCGTAACGTCGTGTTGTTGCAGTGACCATCACGGACGCAGTGTAAGCCCATCTCCATATAAAGCGCTAGGTCTCTGCTGGCTGGGATTTAATCGCTCCTCTGAGCAATAAGTACTTTTAGAATCTTTTGACTATGGCTAGCCGTCTCTCACTCACTTCTTTTCTTGCGGTAATTCCTACGCTGGTCGCATCTCAGCAATGTGATCTTCAATTTGACGGCCGGGTGCCATCTAATTTTGCTGCCGCCACATTCAACAGTGACAATGGCATTTTCGACCCCAATAATGTTTTCGGGCAAGGTACAATATCTACTCAACATAGCACATGGCAGAAACACTAACCAGAACAGGATTAAATCTCGGCTCAGTGATTCAGTTGCAGAATTCACTCTCGTCACTTGTAAGCAGCACGCAGGTCATCCACCTATATGCTAACATTCACATGGTTCTAGTTCGACGTTGGTACTATACCAGTAGGAGTCACCATTAGGCAGGAATCAAATGCAGCATGGGACATGCAGAAGGGTTACTAACACATAAATAGTGACGATTCAATATTCGCGCCAAGTGCCGACAATGTCCAAACGGGATTCCGGCGGGCGGAGTTGATCATAGCAAGCAATGACGGGACGGACGCGTCGACGACCGGGGTAAAAACGCTTCACTTCAGTGTGATGAAAGACGCGAATCGCCCTCTAAATCTTACCCACGAGTACCAGCTCGTGTTTCTTGAGAGTAATGATTTCAGCACAAATCAATTCGTGTTGAAGACGGGAACGATCCTTGGCGCGAATACCGCCGACCCAGACACTTTGCAGCTATTTGGCAACGTAAACGCAAATCCAGCACAGTCTCTGTTTAGCGCGCCTTTTGCCGAGGATGTGTTTCACAACTTTGCCGTCGCACTGGACTTCGATACACTGTGGGTGTTCTGAGACATTTGAACCCAAGTTTTGATTAATGTACGACTGACAAGCTCGACACGCCAGGACTACCCAAGTGTTTTATTCGCAAGGCGCTGACCCGCTCATCGCACAAACTGAGGCACTCGCTAACGATGTCAGTGGTCAAGGGCAGTTCCATTTTGGCGTTTTGAAAAAAGGACTTAATGGCGGTGATGATATTGTAAAGAACGGAGAACAGGAGCCGGGCATCGATGAAGGTGTCATTTTCGGCGGTATTTTCGAAGAAGACAGCTCCCTTGGGTGTATCAGCTTGTCAGCATAGACACTGCTCTGTATTGTCTATCATTTAGTGCACCGTATACTGTACGCACATCAAGGTTGCCAAACAGATGACAAATTGCAGCATACTGTCCTCGATGATAACACGGGGAGGCAAAGATGTCGTTCGTCATGAGATCTATTTACACGCTGAAACCACCGCTCAGAAAAACTACAGTATAACTAGTAGTTACTTGGCAGACAAGGGTCCCTTGGCCAACTCACATCCAGACCGTCAGATTTCCTATTCAGGCAGTATGAAAAGGTAGGCTAGCCCTAGATAGTGGTGGTAACAAGCTTGACAAGGGTGCCTGAGCCCAAATCGTTTGCGTCGTTCGGGTTCATGAAGCATATGAACAGAGGCTTCGTCTCTGCCGTATGGCTTCTCTTGTTGTCAAGCAATAAGATTCTTGCTATAGCTTATTAATCAGTAGGCCACATAGAGTCATGGGACTAATGCTGAATTGAATGCAATTCTTTTCATGACCGCTTACTCGTCCCATGTGGTTCCAATGAGCTCTGTCGTCGCGTTTTGGCGGTGGCTGGTGAGGCCCTGTCGAGGCCCAACCACCCATCATCGTCACTGTCACTGTCACCCGAACACCCGCCTCGCGCATTATGCCATTGGCCTTAAAAACCTCTGCGCGCCTGGTGCGCTGCCGTCGTGCATCTGCATCTGCAGGCTACACCATTTTTCCCCCGTTCAATTAATTGGTCGAATCGTCGGAAGCGGAGGAAGATCGCTACCGAATGTCGTAGTAGTTCCTACACATGAACCATGAGTCTCGGCTTTGATCATGTCGAACCCAACCGTACGTCCAACTCCCTCAACAGAGCCGCTCAATTGCGTACAACCGTAGGAGAACCGAAAAGCTAACTTTTGTTACCTCTTGCTTGAATAGAGGGAGACAGGGATTATACATCTGCCACTTCGACGAATGAACAGCCGCCCACAGCTTCACAGGTGACCGTTGTTCGCCAGCCTCAACCTGAGCCCAGCACTCGCCAACAGCAGCAACACGGTCTCCCAACACCATCTTGGCAAATGACTGGAATACCCCATGCTCCGTCACCTCCAGAGGCCCCGACTTTCCCTTCCGCTCCCTCGGAAGACGACATTTACGGATCAGAGAGATTTGTCGGTTACCATACTGACTTCCTGGAAGATGCCTCCTCGACTCCGGTGCCGCCACCTTCGGTGCGCTTCGACCCCGCACCTTTCATGATAGGAGGCATGCAAACAGATTCTTTGGTGACTAGGGACTTCAAAGATGAGCTTACGAGGGCGGCGGGCGCTGTTACGCCAGGAGTGAGTGATACACCGTACATTCGCTATGCCATCGAAGCCATTACACGGCGGCGCAACGAGGAGCGCGGAACTGCATCAGGGATCAGTAATACACAGTCTGGTAGTGACGAAGTGTCCTTACCACAGACTCAAATTATCCCTCAGTTCAGCATCCATATCTCCAAACCTCCACCGGCTCACCAGTCCGTAGTCGTTGCCTATGGCGATGATGAACCCGTGTCGGGTAGTCGGCAGACGCCCATCTCCACTCACGCCACCCCCGATATATATCAAACGCCTATTGTCGAGCGGCAACCAGCGGTGAGCCCAGCGAGACAGCCGGAGCGAAGCCGTGTCGACGACATAATAGATAACTTCAACCGAGCCCAAGCGTTCGTCGAGGAGGACGTTCCGGCTCCGGCGAATATTCACAGTCCACCACGGACGGTGGACGTCTGGCGAGCTCAATCGGACGCATTTCCCAAACACGACCTGGAAGCAATCGGATACAAACACCCGACACCTCCTCCATTAACACACAAACCCTGGATCTTGCGACCGCCATCATTGTTGCTGCTCATGATACTCTGCATAATTTTAATAGTAGCCCTCATCTTCTCTGCCGTCTACTCCATCGGCCGCAACGGCCTAACGGCTTACGCTGGTACCATTTACGGAGGTCAATATTTCCTCTTCCGCGTTCTCCCACAGCTGATCGGTGCTGTTGTCCTCATATATGCGCAGTGCATTATCGCAGCCGTGTTCCGCGTCTTTCCCTTTTCTACCATGGCATCCGATGACCGACGCGAACGACGCAATGCCGTTTTCTTGCCACTGTATCCGAAGTCATTTCTGTGGCCACAACTCTTTGGTCCTTGGCAGGTCTGGGTACCTACGCTCATTGTCTGGCTGACGAACTTTACGATACCCCTTCTGAGCAGCTTGTATACTGTCGTGCTCGTCGATGGCGTCTGGACATGGTCTACCGTTCAAGGCGTGGCCTGGACCTTGGTTGCCGTATATGTATCATTGCTACTGTCGACAGTTGTCGTATTTGTCTATTGGCGGCGCCGGCGAACCGGCATGATGGAGACATGGGACGTCCGGAGCATCGCAGACGTTATATTTCTTGTGTCGCAAAGCAACTCCTTGCCTCAGTACCGAGGACTCGAAACGGTAGCTACGCGGAGAAAGATGGAGAAAGCCCTCGATGGCACGGCCGAAAGGCTCGGGTACTGGACGACGCCCGAGGTTCCCGAAAACTCCATATTCTGGGGATTCGGCATCCCTACGACTGAGGATGACATCGAGCTAGAGAAGAGTGATAGGAATAAATGGGCTGCACAGCAAGCCTCATTTCGCCCCGTGACATTGTCAGATGTCGAGGATCAGAAGGAAGCATGGACAGTGCGCTATCGCTACCTGCCCTGGTGCTTCCGTGACAGTCAAATCATTTTCTTCGTCGTGGCTGGCACACTCCTGTTAATCGCCCTGATTGTTGTCTCGTTCCTCCCTTCTACCGATATACGGAATGGGTTCCTCCCTCACTTAAGTGCGGCCCCCCTAGCTGGCGCGTTCTCACCCGCTGATTTCCTCTACTCCTTTATCCCTTCCCTCATCGGACTTGCTCTGTTCCTCAGCTTTCAGTCCCTCGAACTTACACTACGCATTCTGGCACCGTGGGGAGAGTTGGCACGTGAGGAAGGGTCACGCGCAGAGACATCCCTTCTGCTAGATTACGCGGCATGCTTACCATGGGAATCCACCTTCAAGGCCTTGAAGCTCAAGCACTGGCGCGTGGCCTTCGTTACATATCTCTCGCCTCTCTTCGTGCTGATTCCCGTGCTCAGTGGCGGGCTGTTCCTGGCTTTGACCCCACCATCCGGTGCTGTGAAAGTCTACCCTAATGTAGCGATCTTTGCGATCATTCTCGCCTTCCTAATCTTGTATATCGCGTCTCTGGTCTCCCTCGTCCCTGACCGGAAGCGATTTCGCCTTCCTCATGCTGTCACTTGTCTGGCCGAGATCATGAGTTTCTGCTGCAACGAACAGTTGCGCACTGACGAAGCGTTTGATCAGACAACGATAAGCAAGCGGCTTCAGTTTGAAGGAGCGCTTGACTGCGGCAAAGACTGGCATCGTCAGGGCCGCTGGACATTTGGTGCTGGGAGGAATAACGAAGAGCGCCTTGGCATCAAGCGCCACAGCAAGTTTACCGTCAACTCGACGAAATTGCGACAGTACGACAAGCACGTACGAGGGAAGACTATCTCAGGGCCTTTACCTCACGGTAGCGGGCCTTTATTCGGCCATTATTAGAGGTTTTGTTTGCATTTTGAGCGTGTTGGGGCGTTGTCTTTTAGCTGGGAGTAGAATGTGTAGCGCATTTATACATGCGTTCAGAACCCAAAAGGAGTTCAGTGTATTAGCTAATAGCCATCACCAGGCATCATGGGTTACGGATCACGGAAATTTGGATTATGAATAGATGAAGCATGAGGATTATGGCGTTATGAGATCGAAACTTGGTGTATCACGAGTTTGGAGTTCTTAATCATAGATAGCGATACGATACTTTGGGAAAGATCGATAATCTAACGTGCTATTTAGAATGAGTAATTATATGATATCTCCTCGATTCTTTCGTCCTCTTCTCTCGCTGTGTGGCATCTTTTAGCTTTGGTTTTCACTACCTGCTGCTGAGTTTGTTCAGATACTTATGCCCGCTCTATTCAATCACCTTCCAGGGTACTTGGTCTTTATATGAAGAAATTTACAATGGTGCTAGCTTAGACCATAAACGTCGGTATCGTACGCAGCATAATATGGAAACGACCATGAGACCGAGCCGCATGTCTTGTAAACGCTGATGATGGCCGAAGGAAACAATCCAACCGTTCCACAGGTATTTCTCATTCCAGATGATCAAGCGGAAGCTCCACACACAATTTTGCATTTCTGCGCTGTTTTGGTCATGCCAAATGTTTGATTGCCATAAGGGTATGAGCGGTGTGGTATTCCACATGAGATTATTTCATATTGCATCAAACATGGAATGGGGCTCGCCCTCAATGTTGGTGATTGCTTTTGGATGGACATCTGTGAGGATGACTATGATCGGCGAAATCTTGCATGTACTATTGCTGCAACATCTAGTGGGAACATGTCGCTTATCGAAATCCCGGGGTTGATCCTAGGTTTAAAGGTCGATCGCTGCAGCCTTCACGATCCGGATCATAATTTTGTCTCTAATAGTTATGATACGCTGTAAGCTTGGTGACATGCATCTAGTTATACAGTATAATCTTAGGATAGGTATCTATATTTCCCCGGCATACCTTGTCATGCCAATAAGTACACTCAAGCCACTGCCAATGACAGAACACGGTGGAATCCAAGAACGATCATGTTTGGAAATCAGTCCTAAGCGCCATCGCTGTAATGAGAACGCTTTTACAACGAGTTTTGCAGCCCATGTCCCTTTTCCCTCCGTTGATAACTCCGTTTTTGAACCTCCTAGAACCTGAGTCCTGCCATTTTGTCTATTTATACACTTGTTTTCCGATCCAACACCAACAAATACGCAAGAAGAGAAAGGGAGTGTCGTTGGGCGGTTCTGATCGTAACAGAAGGACACCGTCGCGTGATTTGACACCGAATCTCGGTGTGTTTAACTCATGATACATAAGAGCCCGTAAGTTGCGTCATTTTCGCCATAATACAGATAAGTCGTTCATCCCATACATCTTACAGGCGTGGAGAAAACGCGTCTCATAGTAAAGATCAAACGTGGTACACGTAGAGGAAAGGAAAAGAAAATAAAATGAGGGGATGTTCAAGTACAAAGGAAAAAAGAAAAGCAGCGAAAGTCCTATGCCCACAGGGAGCGGAAATAGTAGTATACGGAATTACCTCCCCATTAGTCCAAAAATTCGTCCCAGACTACCTCCACGCTTGCGGCTGAGACTGCTACCGTTTCTCAGCCCCTCCATTAGATCTTTTCTAGAAGCATCGGCATCCAAAGATGCAAACCTGGTAGTAATACCCTTTCGCTGAGCGGCACCCCGTTTCGGGCTTCCGCTCTTCTTGTGCAGACCCCTAGCAATACGCTTGGCGAAGCTGGTGCCTTCGTCATCGGCCTCGGTCTCCGAGTCTGAATCGAACTCGAAAACGGAGACGAAACGCTCAGGCTGGGGCCGCATTGGCAATGGCTCTGGAAGCGGGGAGGGAAGAAGTGGTACCGGCGGCGGCGCCATTACGTTGTGCGAAACTAATTCCTTGTTGTTGTTGGTCGTGGTGGCGGTGTTCTGGTTTTTATGAGCCTGGACTTTGTCTTGTAGGTTGAAAGCTGAGGTAATGGGACGGAGAGCCTTGGGCGGAGGCGGCGGGGGATATGCTGGAGAGACTGGGACGGATGCTGCCGTCTTCACTGCATTCGATGATTGTTGCTGTGAGGTCGCCTCGCTATTCGACGAGATCGAAGGCGGGATGAAGATAGGACTGGTGTCATGGCCTGATTCATTTGACTTCAAAGCTGCGCTTGACGTATTGCCTGAGAATAGTGGCCGTGATGGTGAAGGCGGTTCAAAGCTTAGAGATGAAGTGCGCGGAGGATGTGGATATCTCTGAACGCTGGCTATCGGTATTTTTGGATATACAGAGTATGCCACGGGGCTTTGCTTCGGCATATAATGGGACGGTGAGGACTGATACATACGGCTCGAAGTCATGAAGTGTTCGACCTCCGAGCTGTAGTCTTTGGTTGTAATCTTCGCAGCATGACCATGGGCATCAAAAGGTTGTCTTGTTAATGGGTCAATTTCAATCTCGAAATCATCACTGCGTTGTCTTGAGCGTAGCAGAGCCGGGTAATATTCTTGGGGCTGTCGGGGTATCGGTGATGTTGTATTGTCAGGCCAAAAGCTATCCCATAGCTCGCTAGCTGAAGTATTGTAAATCCCGTCGTCATCAACGGATATCTCAGAGTCCGATGTATCTGTCATTCCAGGTACTGAACCATCAGATGACCGACTCTCATTCGATCCATGTCGGCTTAATCTAGGATACGAGAAGTTGTCTCTTGGACTAGATCTTCTTGACATCCGGGTGGCTACCTCAATAGCGGTGCCTGTAGTCATTATTTTAGCATCAGACGGGATTATTGCCCGTTGAGAAGGGTTGAAAGGGTTGGTAAACTCCATTGTAGGATGAAAGAATATGAAATAGTCGATCGGGCTGAAGTTGAATGCTCGTGTCGTTCTGACGAGATAACGGGAGGTTTATACAATATCTTGTGCCCTTGACGGTACAGTCTAGCACCAATAGACTGAAAAGCCCAATCAGACCCCTCGCTTTGGGTTTTCAAGGGCGGATAGTGTCATCTACCTAGATTAAGCGAAAGGAAGGAGGAGGGGGCAGGAAGGTGGTTCAGAAGGTGGTGATACAAGTCAACGAGGGGGGCTAGGGAGGGATAATAAAGCGGCAATATTGAGGAGAACCCTTTCGAGTCGCGCTCTGTCGAGGGGAGACTAATGTTTGTGCATATGCAGGTGCATAAACAGCAAGGGAGATTCCAGTGGCACACTTTTTGACTTCCAATGGGATGGATTGTGTGAGATCTCACATTCTATCCGATTCGTGCTTGGCCACCGATGGAACACAACGCCACGGTGTGCCGCAACGGAATGGCACAAACGAGCTCAGGGGGCTTGTCCGATATGACATCACAGTATAGCAACAATCGGATCCCTACTGCCTGCTAGTGCGCGGCGTTCAAAAGAAATGCATGTATGTTATGCCGTAGCCGAGAAGAAATCAGAGAGTGTTTCCCTTGCATGACTATTATTCAGTTGTGTGTCAGTTGTCTCCATACAGTGGAAATTGAGGCTCGAATACGATCTTTTTTGGAAAAGATTTTTTGGAAGGGTAACGCAGTGTAAAGAATGTATTGGAAGATCATCCTCTGTGCTCCATTCCAGCCACGTACTTGCAGCTTCGGGCCTGTTGCTAGTAGAATCGACACCTCTGAAATGATGGATCAATTAAGAGCATCAAGAAAGGGGTGACACTAGGGAGACAATACGGTGTATCTCTCGCAGCAAGCCCCGGGTCATCGTTCGCAGGGGCTCGGAACGCCACGATAGATCGAGTGCACCTGTGCTAGCCGACACTAACAGCAAACACTGGCATCGGATCAAAGTCATTGTCTGTTGATGCCACCGAGACATCACAGAGCACCGAACTCACTAAAGGGGCCTTGTGGTGAGAGACCCGTTATAGCGTTCATTGCGATTGATGAGGGATCCGGGGGGATGGATGATCGGCCCAGGGTGGCTGTTATGATGCAGATGCAAGCACATGCATGTATCCGGGCCTGTCAAATTCAGGCATCCCCCTGGTTTGTCTTTGTTCCTTCTGTTTGTCGACCCAAAGATCGAGCCAACTAAGGGGGACCGGGGGAAAATGTTACCTACTATCGATGCAGCCTGCTGCATGGCGCTTGATTGCTTTGCTGGTGGCTTCAGCCCTGTGGGTTCCTTTCCTATAGGTTTAGCGTTGTTTGAACATATATTTGTCCACAGCTCTGTATATATGTACCTTGAGTAGAAAACTTTTTGAGGTGATAGCATCTTGTTTGCTTTCAATCTCACCACAACGGTTAGAGTATTCGAAAGAACGCTTGGTAAAAGTTTAATCCATTCTTAGATTGATAATACATTGTTTTCCTGATTATATTCCCATGTGTGGTGCTCCTGTGATGTAAGTGGGCCTCGTTCCTTTCTCTCTCTTCGAATGTGTCTTTGGTGATATGAGCCTAGTCAAGTTTGACTTGCTTGATAGCACTCAAGCATTACTGGCCGATTCGGAAAGGGACGTTGGCCATCACTAGTATGAATGAGCACACCTTTCAAGTTGGATTCAGCGACGGATACCTCCCTTATATGACAGGCTTTGTACAGGACATATCTTGGACTTATTGGTGAAAGCTATATCCTGACATTCCAGGTGGTACAATCATGGTATGAATGCTGATATAGTCCCTGCTGTTCCGAGAAAGGGAGATGATTACCTAATAGACAACTACATAAAACATACTTCACAGCTTCAGGGCCGCCACTAAATAGTAGATCTACTAGCTTCTCATCCTTCACTTTCTAGCTAGATAACTTATATTGTAACTTTCATGATGGTTGCTAGCATGGGAGAATGTGGTGTTTAGCTTGTAACAGCGTTCGATCGTAGTCACTTGATACTGCCATCCGAATTGGCTGTTCCCATAAACTGACGTGACAGAGCTACTCTGTCCTGACTAGTTATGCTAAGAAATTCTGAGAAGTATGAAGGAGTAGGAAAGTGTTTTGTGATCCACGTCGGCCGAGCAGTGATTTTGACGCCTACATAATCACATGCAGCAGAAGTTTTTTGTCTGGTATTATATGTGTTTAACCAACATAGTGTTGGTGGCTTATTATTATTTAAACACTTATCGGGATGAATATCTTTGGCATACTAGGCCAGAAGAACCAGGCTTCAAGTAAACTCTACACAGACAATTATAAAAACTTCGCCTTTGTCGCCGTTCCTATGCGCACGGCTCTACGCGGCGTCATAAGCAACTAATAATAGCGACATATGCATTCAGAAAATGATTTTGTAAGTCTCAGTTTCTACTCGGCTTCCAACATCCTCTCCGTCCCGATTGACTTGAGGTTGATACAAAAATGCGAGGCTCAAAACAGTACACAGTAGCATACTCAGATGTACCTTGTGAGGTACCCCACATTAGCGATTGAGCTGAATTTCCATCTAGGGTCAGAGAAACGGGCAATTGAGGCCTTTCATTGGCCAATGGCCCCTGTGAGAAATTACGTAGCTCTAAAGGGACGAGCCGTTACCCGATCCAACGTTCCAAACCAGCCATTTGAAAGACGATGTGGACGAAGCAAGAGATTGAGTTCCCCTTTCAATCTATTTCATGCAACAGTGAGACCCTTTTAGTCGACTGCGGCTGGTGTGTTACAACTAACCTGCCGATCTGTCTTTGACTGCCGCGAGGTGCCGAGACTTAGGCGGTATATGCGCTAGTATCACTCGACTCATTACACTAACATGGGTCGGTGGCCACCGTGCTTGCAAATATTGGTGTCACCATTGCTCCTTAAGTTAGAGAATATGTTCAGGTGGGAGAATCTAGGTATACTACTTTTTTTTCCATGTCCATGGTCATGGCCCAAGGTAGTACTTAAAATGCCACGAGCCAACATCCGGCTGCAGGGAGCTAAGCCATATTGGGACGGAACGCGTTCTGTCACTGGTCAGCTCGAGCAGTTTGCCAACGCACCGCTCTAGCCTCTGAGTAGAGGAAACCCATCCAACGATCGTTCCTTCTCCCACCGCCCGAGTGATGTCGACGGTCATGATAAGCTTGAGTCCTGTTTTTGTGGGCAATGTTGTCATCAAGCCCCCATTTTCAGCTCCGGGAAGGCCGTGCACCGGCCGAATTGATCAAGATGAGATCATTGTGCCTCTTCCTACCTGGATAGAAGACATTCAGCCACTGGCTCCCAACGCCATGCCTTCACCGCATCGTGCTGGAAGTACCCGGCTTGACCATTGCAAGCCCTCGAGACATACATATATAACTCCAAGGTAGTCTAATTATCAGCTTGCAAGGCTATGTATGGGTTGTGGCGGTTGTGCTCTTAGAACCGAGACAGCCTTCAACCACCTCAACGTGCCAACTGGACTGGACTACCGGGCATTATTTGTGTAGGCGTACTGGGGACAATCCAATGGAAACATTTGGAAAAGGAACTTCAGCCGTTGGATGTGCATTAGGTCCAATATATAATCATACACGTAGGTACTGTATTGCTGCATGGACATTCATGCCTTAGGTACATGTAGGTACATACATAAGGTGGGTCAGTTCTCCGGGATGCGCATAACTTATTGCAGTACTACGTAGGTAGGTGCGAGTAATAGAATGGCAGTGGCTGCTTTTTCATATGCGCTGTTTCCCTCCGCGTCGAAGTTGTCTCTTGCTTCGCAAACCAGAAACCCGACAGCCTCACAAGAGCTGGAATTGACCTAATTACCCCTCTCTTTGCAATCTAAGTGCGGTGCCGCTGGTGACCTGCGAAAATATCCACGATGCAACTTACATGACACTGACCCAAAGGCTCCATGACACGCGGTTTTGCTGGTGCCCGAACTGATTACCAGATCACGGCTGGGCGGCTGGGTGTGGCAGCAGGACCGGAACTGGGCGGCGCTGGAGAGGCGGTGGTGCTTTGGGCATCGTGCTGTTTGTTGTTGGACTGCTGTACAACACGCGCATACTCATAACCACACGAAGAGGTACATATAGCGTCTGGCGCGTGCTGTAGGGAAGGTAGGTACTTAGCGGCGCCATTCAATGTTGATGAGCGAGCGTTGCGCTGAAGCGGTAACAAAACCACCACCACAACTACGGGAGCAACAAAACCAGCAAAAAACGCAGTTCTACAATTATTATTCCATTCCTTCTCTCGTTATTTGGAAGTGCCGCGCGGTTACCTAGCTTTTCCCCCCATAAGTCGGTGCTTGCTGCTGCTCCGACCCGGATTGGCGCCCGCGTCAATTCCCAGCTCTCCTCCACACTGCGCCACCGAATATTCACAGCTTGTCGCATCCCCAACCTCCTCAACCAGCCAGCCAGTACGGGCTGCACAGCAGCGGTCCGCACCTCTTTCTCCCCCGTACCAGCCAGCACACAGGTTGTACCTGCACACCTGCAACCTTTGGGCATTCTACCTCTCAATCCCCCCTTCACATTAATTCTCTTCCGCTTGCTGGCACCCTGCTGGCCCTTCTGAATTTCCCTTGACCTTTCACCGTTCGTAGAGCGGTCGTTGCCCATCTTGAATTCCCTGGTCTACGGCACAGTGAGAGAGGGCGCAACCGCCGAGCTGACGACACCCATTTTCAACAAGTCTTTTTACGACCGTTACGAACCTGACGAACCCTCCCCTATAGCTGCACCAGATCGGCGCCAGCAGCGCAGCTCTCCTCCCCCCGAGTTTCCCGTACTGCCCTCCCCAATTACTGCAAGATCCACGCCAGCTTCTCACCACCGGCTCCGTCGTACTCCTCACTTCTCAGCCACTCCTAGCCCTCGTCCCCAAGAACGAAGCGGATTACAGTCTCCGGGTCGTGTCACCGTCACTCTCGGGCCCACGGGACGCTATATTATCGCCGACCAAGTTGCTGGGCGCAAACCACCTACCCGCCA
Organism: Xylaria sp. Z34; assembly: GCA_037356055.1. Taxonomy (NCBI): domain Eukaryota; kingdom Fungi; phylum Ascomycota; class Sordariomycetes; order Xylariales; family Xylariaceae; genus Xylaria; species Xylaria sp. Z34. The sequence goes on along the minus strand of JBAWJW010000041.1, from coordinate 86,761 downwards.
ACTCTCGCAAGGGAATCTGAGTTCGAGTTCTGTAGCAACTTCGGCATCGTTTCGTCGCCGCCTTAGATCCTCAGACCTCGAAGCAGAGCGGCCTGAGCCTCGCACCGTTCTTCGCATTTCGAAGAATACTCATAACGCCGTCCTATATGCGTTAGAGGCGACGTTGCGAGGTCCTCATACAATCTCCCTTGATCCGGTTGAGTGCTACTCGCAGATGGCCGACTTGATGAGTGGAAGAGGTCCTGCCACCTCCAATGGCAATGGCACACCGGCCGTTCGTGCCACACCCGGACGATCCGCTGTTGGGTCACCGGGTATTAGGGGACCCAAGGCTATCATGAAGGAACGTCAGGAACGCGAGGCTAGACAGCGAGAGGAACGAGAACGATTGCAGCGAGAGCAGCTTGAAACAGAGGCACGCTTGCAAGAAGAGGCAGAGATGAGAGAAGCGCAACGCAGAGCTGCTGAACAGACTGCTGAAATGCGAAGAGCTGCTCAGGCTGCTGGCGCTGGCCCGTCCACTGCTGGTGTCGATCCTTCTACTTCACGACAAACAAACAAACCTACATCTAATCGCCCGACGGCGACTGACGACGTCGGCCGCGGGGCGGCACAGTCGGCTAGCGTTCGAGCGCGGGCTTCTCAGCCGGCGCGCGCAGAACAACCCCCCTCGCGACCTCCGCAGGGAGCCTCAGGTCCCTCAGCAACTGGAGCTACAGCGGGTGGAGAATCCGGAACACATGCCCAGCCTGCAGAATTTTCAACCGCAGTTGGGCGAGGTAGAAACTCCTTTCCTCACGCGTTCGAGCGGTGGGAGACTCTATCAGCTCATTGGGAGGGACTGACAAGCTTTTGGATTCGTCGACTGGAACAGAATGCCTCAGAAATACAAGGCGATCCTGTTGCGCAGCAGTTGTCACGACAGGTGACCGACCTCTCGTCTGCGGGCGCCAATCTTTTCCATGCTGTAGTAGAACTCCAGCGACTACGCGCGTCATCAGAGAGGAAGTTTCAGCGTTGGTTTTTCGAAACCCGTCGCGAACTCGAGCGTAACCAGGAAGTGACAGCAATGCTAGAAGCCGCTCTCGAAGAAGAGCGAAGGAGCAGGGCTGATACCATTCGAAAAGCCGTTGAGCAAGAGCAAGGCTCATCCAAGCTGCATAAGCAATTGGCGGAAATGCGTAAGGAGCTTACCATCTCGAAGGAGGAGGCCCGCCGTGCTTGGGAAGAGCTTGGTCGGCGAGAGCAAGAAGAGCGGGATCGCACCACCTCTCTACAACTTGGCCAGCCTACGATCGTAGGAGGCGTGCAGGTGGTTCCGATGACCCAAGGTGTTAGCCGAGGCAACACCCAACGTGAACCTCGCTATGCGCAGCCTGAGATGTCTGAATACACACAATCACCTACGCGTACTGCTCGTCCGGAATACACTCAAGCGCCTGCTGTTCAGTCCGTCCCGGTGTCTAGTGGACCCAGCTCGTCCTTTCAGACTCCCTCGTCCGTTCAACACCAGCAAAGCTACGCCTCGGAGCGAACGATGAGCGAAGGTGAGTACATCCGTGACGCCTCGGGGAAATTTGTCCTGGACGCCCGGGGCTGGAAGATCCCCTACCATGTTCCTCCTTCCGAAGGTTCTGACGTATGAGCAGAAGAATTCGAGACACCAGCAACGCAGCCAGGTGTTTACCATGCACCGTCTGTGCCTGAGCCACAGCCGCAGTATTCCTCTGCTCCGGACTATACTGGCAGCGGCTACTCAGCCACCGGATGGGAGGAATTACCCGGCCGCCATCATCACCACCATCCTACGCGGCTGAGCGATGTACTTGAGGAAGAAGAGGAACGAAGTCGCACCAGTGCGAGCCAGCTCAGTCGCCACTAATTACCCATAACAATGAGCGGATCGCAATCTTCTAAACAACCCGTGACATCGAATTGTGCATAAAGACCTCCTTTTTTCAGAGCCTCTTTTACGTAACATAGTGTTGGAAGCAGAATATCGTGGGATACTCGATATTAACGCTGAGAATGAGTTCTCGAGGCTTGCCATGACCGGTGCTTTAACATGCTGGCGTTCTTTTCGGGAAATTGTTTCTGTTTCAACCATTCCAAATGGGCCGGTGCACAAGGCGTACTAAGAGCATGGCGAACGATAGACCAAAAATGCGTTGTGTTTGCTTCAAGTCCTTCCGACGTCAGCCTGGCCACCTATTTACATGGAGATTAATTGGTGACATCCCCATGGGCGGCGGGCTTAATGACAAGCATGAGGTTGCATTCGAAGGAGACTACTAGGCTGCATCGCTCGTCTTTCATCTTCCTTCCTTCTTTCTTTCACTTTTTCTCTTTTCTTCTTTTCTTGGGCATGACAGAGATTGGACGAGTGGGAATCGCCTCTCGAACGGGCCAAGGATGTTATGGCCTTCCATGGTATGAGACGCTAGGTTGCGGGGAACGAACGAGGTTAATGAGAGAAGGGAACATGCCCGGCGCGTAGCGAGGTCCACTCCGGGTGCTGGGTCTTTTTAAGGTCGGCGAAAGTGTATTTGTAGTGATAATGACATGTCGAGGTGGGCAAGAGAAGCCAGCTACATAAAGACATTACACGGAATTCGCCCTCATTCTTGACCGTGGTCGCAGTGATTGGCATGCCCCGACACCCCAGATGCAAGTTGTGTTGACTACATAGTGAGTGAGTGCATGCAGCACATTCCTGGCCCAGCTGCAGGTCACACTTCGCATCCGAGTCAGGTGAGTGCCTACATGTATGGCACATTTACACGGGCGTTATTGGTGCGTCATCAGGTCCTTCACAGTAAAAAGTGACTTCGCGGACACTATGGGTAGGTATCTATCTAATCAAGGCAGGGGGTGCAGCTTAGCCCTTGTCAAAAAGCGGAGCTTCGACAGCTAATGCCGCGATAATATTGTAAAAGGCATCGAGGTCGATCCTGCAATCGATAGTACGAAGCCAATTGAGATGAGAAAGATGTCGCACCCATTTGCAGCCTCCAGATCGATTCTGCGACCGCTGTTACAACGAGCTCGGCCGCATCCGCCGGCGTGCCAGCAGCGTCTGCTTTTCTCGACACGCCATGTCTCCCCATCCACCACGATAGCATCTCCGGCTCGAGGTCCACGCCCTACCTCTTCACAGCATGTCTTCGACTCCCCTGCGGCCGGCAGACACCAGCAATGTCGCTATAAGTCGAAGACCGTCGAAGAGGCGCGCAGTCGATACCGGACGGGGCCGTTCTCGTGGAAGGCGGGTGTGCTGTTTGTGCTAGCTGGTGGCGGTCTCGTGTGGTACTTCGAAGCAGAGAAGAAACGCATGCAGAGGCGCCGCATCGCCGAGGCTACCAAAGGTGTTGGCAAGCCCAAGGTTGGCGGCGATTTCAAATTAATAGACCACGAAGGCCGCCCGTTCTCCAGCGCAGATTTGAAAGGACGGTACTCTCTGGTGAGTTCCAGCGCTCACTTAACTTTCGGATCGGTGGATTTTGTCCATGGGTGGTAGAGGGGCGCATGTCGTGGGTCCATATTTGCTTGGAGGACTGAAGGAGATGCTGCGAGGGACGAGAATGGTGGTAGAGGTAGAGGCTGACCTGTATCCTTGAAAATAGGTATATTTCGGCTTCACGCACTGTCCCGATATCTGCCCCGAAGAACTGGACAAGATGGCGCAAATGTTCAACCTCGTCGAAGCCGAAGTCCCCGGTGCTGTGGCGCCCGTCTTCATCACCTGCGACCCGGCGCGCGATGACCCCAAAGTCCTAAAGTCATATCTCGCCGAGTTCCATCCCAAGTTCATCGGTCTGACCGGCACCTACGACGAGATCAAGAATGTCTGCAAGGCGTACCGTGTGTACTTCAGCACGCCTAAGGATGTCAAGCCGGGCCAGGACTACCTTGTTGATCACAGCATCTACTTCTACCTTATGGATCCCGAGGGCGACTTTGTTGAGGCACTGGGGAGACAGCACAGTCCCCAGCAGGCTGCGAAAGTGATCTTGGAGCATGTCAAGGACTGGAAGAAATAGGTCCAAGTGTGTACTGATATGACATTGTAACGGTGACTTACTAAGGTACTCTGTATCATAAGAGCCGTGCTGTGGGCACTCCCCTCACCTGTAGTATTCATGTAAATAAACAACGCATCGCCATGGAAAGATCATGAAAAAAATGTATACAAAGGTTTGTGCCTCTATTCAGCCAATGCATCATCACCGCAGCGTCGTCCGCTCTTCGCTCGGCGCGAGTGCGGGCTTCTCATGCACTCTCAACGGAAATCGCTCGAGCACTCGCTGTAAGAGGAATACGAAGTGTAAATTGTCTAGTTTCATAGCTTTACATAGAACGGGTTCTAAGGTTTGCTCGGACGGCAATGGTAATTGATTCCCCACTCTGGAGAACCCGGAAGCAGTTCTCAATCAAGTAACTCACACACTTCGTTCCCTCCTCCCTCGACATCTTCCAATCAATCTTTGTCCAAGCAGTTAGCAATTAGAAGCACAAAGTTGAGAATCAATCGGGACACCCCACCCCCAACACGGCATGATTCCGCGGTGGAACTAGCGAGCGATCCTTCTTTTCTCTCCTCGTAGTCTACTCAGAATGAGGGCGCCAACACGGGCCATAGGCTGCATCGCCCGGCCCCGCTCACAATTCCGTCCCTATGTAGCGCCGTCTTGTGTTGAGACAACGAGGACGAGCAACGGAACCCGTGTGCTGCGCCAGCCATCTCATGGGCCGTTTGTACCAGCCCGTACATTCATTCGGGATGAGAAGAAAAACTTGAACGCCACTCCACGGACAGCGCCGCGCTTTGCGTTCGCTTTTGAGTAAGTTAATCCATTACGCTCTCATCAACATTCACTTGATTGATTGTTCTTAATCACTATTCACCAAAACGTTGCGAAAGCATGATGTAGCTGGCACGAGGTTGTGACAAGGATGCTGCTAACACATCGTGTCCAGTATTGACGGCGTTCTGCTACACGTCGCGAAGCCCATCCCGGGCGCGACAGAGACCCTGGAGTATCTACAGCGTCACGATATCCCATTTATATTGCTGACGAACGGCGGGGGTAAGCACGAGCGAGAGCGCGTCGAAGACCTGAGCGCGCGTCTCGGCGTGCCGCTATCAACAGACAACTTCGTACAATCTCACACGCCTTTCCAAGAGCTCGTACACAGGTCTTGGGGCCCGAGTCACAGCAACGGACATCCGCAAAATAAGCTCCAAGACGGGGCCGAAAAGCTTGGTCTTGCGGACAAGAATGTCCTCATCACGGGATCTGACGCAGCAAAATCGCGTCTCATAGCCGAGGCGTACGGATTTCGCTCCGTCATCACTCCCGCAGATATCCTAATGGCGCATCCGACCATATTTCCGTTTGAGCGGCTGCTCAAGTCTCACTACGAGGCGACAGCACGTCCTCTACCTTCCCTGGAGCCCAAAATCGACGCCATCTTCGTGTTCAACGACCCACGAGACTGGGCTCTAGACACACAGATCATACTCGACCTTCTGCTCTCTCAAAACGGCGTGTTAGGTACATACTCGCCCAAAAACGGACGCGCCGAGTACGAGAACCACGGCTGGCAGGTCGATGGCCAGCCGGACCTGTACTTCAGCAACCACGACTTATTCTGGAGCGCGAGCTACCACCTCCCGCGATTCGGCCAGGGCGCTTTCCAGGCGGCCCTCGCGGGTATGTGGAGCCAGATCACGGGCGGCAAGGCGGAGATGAAACGGACGACCATCGGGAAGCCGTATGCAAGAACGTACGGGTATGCGGAGAGAGTGCTGGCGAACTGGAGGGCAGGACTGCTTAAGAAGAGCGGGGACACAGAGGCAGAAGTACAGCCCCTGGATCGTGTCTACATGGTGGGCGATAACCCCGAGAGCGATATCCGCGGCGCCAACGAGTATGTCAGTCCCCAGGGCACCGAGTGGGCTTCTGTCCTCGTGCGCACGGGGGTCTGGAGTAAGGAGCGGGATGGCGAGCCTAAGTATCGCCCTGGTGCCATAGTGGACGATGTGAAGCGTGCGGTTGAATGGGCGCTTGAACGAGAGGGGTGGCGGTGAAGTGTGCATACATGCTCAACGAGACATTCGTGCTGAGATTCATTGGTACGGTTGAGCATGACCACATGAACTTATCATCATCCCGCTCGAGGAAATACAAACAGACATACAGAGGCAGTTTGGTGACCTCCTTGATAGGGTGCTGTATACTTACTTAGACTAGCTACATACATAGTTAAGTACTTTTGTCCGTCTCCCCATCTTACAATATCGTCTTCAATCAATGTTGCAATTATCTCATCGCATCGTTTAATCAAGGCCACATCACTTGCTCTTTAGCAACCTAGAAGCTTCAATTCTCGAAGTGACAATACAACATGCCATGCACACTTCTGATAGGAAGGCTTGCGGACCGTGGCTTGCATGCTTGTGTTACGCCCGTGATTGATTGGTTCCGGACCCAGGACGCCGGAACCGCCTTGGCCAACCGGGATACTGGCTGGGTAAGGACAGTAGCTCTCTACGGACTACGTCATTAGCAGATCTAGACTTGCTTAATTTAGGTACCTATGTACTTGTATGTGGGTGCAATGCAAAGCTGCATGGATGCGTAGATAGCACAGCACGTGCTCTCCTTTGTACATGTGAAAGGCCAGTTGAATTTTTGATGGCGACCGCCCGCCTTTATCTACCCAACCTAGGTATTGGATAACTACACAATAACAATACTATATAGCCTGGTAGGGCCACGGAACCTTCATTACGTAATTACAGACTATTCTCTTTTAAGTTTCAAACCCATCTGCCAAAGTGCTGTCGATTCCTAGTGCACCCAGGCTTATCTTAGAGCTCAGCTTCCAAGTGCTTCCAACTCCAGCCCCAGGACCCCTCCTCACAACCACGATCTAAAAATACACCAAGTTGCGTCTCTGTCTTATCAGTTTGCTGTATGCACATACGTTTCACGGCAGCGAATCCTGACCGCCTTGGGCCCGGACCTTTGTATCAAGCCACACACCACATCAAAACTCCCCGCCTCATGAAAGTTTAATATTACAGGCAGCCCTATCGCCCAGCTCCGTCACAATGTCTACGCCCACCTCAAATCTCACCTCGCGCGAACCACAACCCCTTCGATCCGCCATGAGGCATGACGATGATGGGGAGAGGCCCCCTGATTTGAGTACAACCATGAAAGGTGTGTTCATTATATTTCGTTGATCAATTGTCTAAGAATTGCACGTATTCCTGCCATTCCCTCGTTACCCCCGGAACTAGGTCAAGTCGAAAACAGGGCCAATTGTCTGGTCGGTGGGCTTTTGTCTCTTTCGGCTATCCCACATCCACCTAAAATAGCACTCGATGAATACCGCCCCAGTAGAGTACGAGTTTCATTGTATAAACATGGCACAAGGTTTCCAATCGGGAGCGAAGCGGCCCATGTAACAAATAGAAGCAAAGTTTATGAGTGCCTGTAATTTGACTTTGAACTACTGCATGCTTCTTTGAGATAAGGATACTCACCGGTCGCCAGCTGTGCAGATCGCCGAACCAGAACCGGACCCAGGCAGCCCTGAGGAAAATCTACCTAAGAGACAGTTTTCCGCGGGCCTCGCTAAGCGTCTTAGTGGTCGTTCACCTGTGCCTGCTACCAACTCCTCCAGGTCCTCCCTACTCAGTCAGACCAGCCTGGAGGCTCTGAGTAGCTTGTCCAGAACCATATCCCCTCAGCAGTTTCAAGAGGACTCCGCACAACAGCAGCCCCCTCATCGACATCGGATAGACGTTGTCGGCGAGAGAATCATTGCCCAGGTTGCCGAATGGCTGCAACACGAAAAGGTCAAGAGACAGAACAGGAAAGCCAGGCGAGCGCATGGAGGTCGAAGAAAACACCAAAAAGAGGGCGCCGAAGGTTCCGAGCCCATTTCGAGCTCTCAAGCGAGGCGGTTCTCGATAGATTCTCAATCTAGCGACGTCTCCCTAGACAGACTCCAAAAGATCATTGACGATAGCATGGGCTCCTTAGGCTTGAATGCTATTCCACACTACAGTCCTAAGTTAGGTAGAAAGTCCCAACGACGGCGGTCCATAGCTCTGCATAGGACGGCCTCATCTGATACCGAGTTTCATGATGGGGATGTGGTAGTCCCAGGCTGTGATGGGGTTTTGGACAATTCGAAAACCCTCAGCTATACAGGTGGAAATGCTGCGAGTGAAGAGGCCATCTCGGCATCAAAACGGAAAGAGGAGAAGGAACGCAAAGCGTGGCTCTCATTTAAGAGCGAAATCATCCGCTTAACGCATACGCTCAGACTTAAGGGATGGAGACGTGTGTCCTTGGATAGTGGCAACGCTATATCAGTGGAGCGACTCAGCGGCGCCTTGACAAACGCAGTCTATGTGGTGACTCCCCCGGAGGATATGACGGGCAAAGCAGAGAGTGGCAAGAAGAACCCGGCAAAACTACTCCTACGAGTATACGGCCCCCAAGTCGAACATATCATTGATAGAGAGAACGAATTAAGCGTTTTGCGACGACTTGCCAGGAAGAAGATTGGTCCACGATTATTAGGAACGTTTGCGAACGGGCGTTTTGAACAATATCTCAATGCCGTTACGCTCACCGCCGAGGACCTAAGGGACCCTGATACATCCAAATCTATCGCCAAGAGAATGAGAGAGCTGCATGACGGTATGGAGCTACTTGAGGACGAGAAGGACGGCGGGCCAGCAGTTCTGAAGAACTTGGACAGTTGGCTTGGTAGGGTTTCCCGGGCTATCAGCTTCCTTGACGCACAGATAATCGAGGAGAACCCTGGGTCAGTTAGAAGCGCAGCAGATGCTTGGAAAGAGCGCGGTTTTGTTTGCGGTACGGACTGGCCTACATTTAAGGCTATGTTCGACAAATATCGACAGTATGTTTTCGACCGATATGGGGGCTCAAAGGTCGTCCGGGAGCAACTCGTATTTTGTCACAATGATGTGAGTCTCAATTGGCAAGATATCCAGTAATTGTTGCTGACAATTTTTAGACCCAATACGGCAATATCCTTCGAGTTCGGCCGGATGACAAGAAATCGCCCTTGCTACAGCCCAACTACGAGCACAAGCAGCTCGTAGTAATTGACTTTGAGTATGCGGCCGCGAATGTGAGAGGCTATGAGTTTGCCAATCATTTCACGGAATGGTGTTATGATTATCACGACGAGGTACTTCCTTTCGCTTGTTCTGTAGACAGATATCCAACGCCAGAAGAGCAATATCGATTGATAAAATCGTATGTCAACCATCGACCAGAGCACCCGCACCCTGGCGTATCGACTCCTGTCATGACGCCCCTCGCTACGCCAACAATGAGCCCCTCAACCCCATCTCCCGGTCCATCACCCGGCCCAATTACAGCGGGATCGAGCAGCTCCATCGTGGAATTTATGCTGGACGCCCGAGTCCCGCCGGGTGGCTGGAAGGAAGAGGAGAAGCGACGAGAAGATCAAGTAGAGGAACAAATCAACTCACTAATAGAAGAGACTCGACTATGGCGTCCTATATGTAGCGCGATGTGGATCGCGTGGGGCATCATGCAAGCAAAGATTCCCGGCTTCGATCCGGAAGGGACCCCGGGAAATGGTCAACCGGACGCAGCCGCACCTCTTGAAGAAGAGGAGGACGGAGACGATCAAGGCTTCGACTATCTGAGATATGCACAGGAGAGAGCGATGTTCTTTTGGGGAGACTGTGTTGCCCATGGACTCGTCAAGTTAGAAGATCTACCGGCGACCGTGATAAAGAACAGTAAGTTGTATAGATCTCCGTTCCTCTCCTTTACCCTATTTAAAAATAGCATCCAGGCGGTTATATTGACTCTCTTGTCTAGTCAAATTAACCCAGCATTAAGCAACATGCAATCGGGGTCATCCAAGAAATCTGCGACGGAAATGATAGTGACGTGTTTTTCCCTGGGTCTTACCAATCAGGCGTAGATTTGCAATATGAAAATGGAAAATTGGATGATTTGGGTAGCGGAAGTCAATGGAACTAGGTTGCAGAATTGATGACAAACAGAATAAAACTATAACCCGCGAGAATGGCTTCAAGACGTGTGTGACTCCGCGTTTTGGGTTAGGACATCCCTCGGCTTCGGGCCCACGAAATCACGAATGGTGACTTATGTAATGTGCCAACCTCCGCGCATTTATAATGCCCCGATGATGCCATCCCGAACCCGGTGCCAAACCGCGGGGGTGGCCACCACACCCCATTAGCCCGATTAACACCGAAAAGTGCTTGTATAAAAGACATTTTCCCTCTCACCTTGAGATTTAGATTAACCTTGGCACCATTACCATTACACAATTGACATTACTGTCTCATTTTCGAAGGCAAGCGCTTAGACAGCTTTACCAGAGTACAAAGACTATATATATATCATCAACCCCTCATCTCAGACCCCACCAACATCAACACTTAGCATTAACATTAGCATCACACAATAGAAGGAACAAGATGTCGATCACAGCTGGATTTAATCACATCGACTTAAAGTCGCAGCCCAGCGGCACGACCAAACCTTGGACAAAGGTGGATGCGGGCGGCATGTCGTATACTCACGAGCGAGTCTCGCGTCCCGTGCACAATCTCCGCAACGAAGCACCCTCAGAGTTCAACACAGATATCTCGGGCTTCGGATTATTCCGCTGGCCGTCTGGCGAGAAGGACTTCGTCGACGACGCGGCAGTGCGGGGTCCGTACTACGACGACGTAGTCGCTCTCCTGTACGACAACTGCGACGCACTGCCCAGCAACGTCGGGACCGGAAAGGGCGGCGCCAACAACAAGGTGCACAAGGTGGTGATATTCGACCACACGATACGCCGCCGCCAGCCGGGCGCGCCACGCGCCCCCGTGCAGCAAGTGCACGTGGACCAGACCCCCGCAGCAGTCGCGGCGCGCGTGCGCAGACACTTGCCTCCCAACGAGGCCGAGGAGCTACTGAAGCACCGGTACCAGCTCATCAACGTGTGGCGACCAATCAGCCACCCGGCAACAGACCATCCGCTAGCCGTGATCGACTGGCGGAGCACGGTTCCGGAAGACTTCACGCCCGTGGACCTGCTGTATCCGAAGCGGGCCGACTCCGTCATGGACGACGACGACCGGGGCAAGGAGAAGCTGCCGGACAAGACGAACGACAGGTACTCGACGGAGGGCTACGAGGCGCGCGGGGAGACGATGGGGGTCCTGGCGAACGAGAACCATCGCTTCTACTACGTCAAGGACATGACGCCCGAGGAAGTCCTCCTGCTCAAGTGCTACGATTCCTGGGGCGAGGGCGAACCGGGTGGGAAGAAGGGGCTCGCTGTCCGCACGCCACATACTGCGTTCGAGGACCCTACTACGCCTAAGGACGCGAAGCCTAGGGAAAGTATCGAGGTTCGAGCGTTGGTTTTCTATGAAGAGTGAGGGAGTGGCTGTCGTGTGAAGGATTATCTAAGACTAGGTTCAATTAGTAGTATAGTTAATTTCTGTGCAACCTAATCCAACTCAGAATATGAGTCAGATGATCCATAGCGTTATATACCATTTGCTCAAAATGATAGCTAACGTAGCTGTCATTTTGAAGGTGAACCACCTACTTTGACTATGCGTTGTCGTGCTACTTACTACCTTAGGCCTTTATTCTGAGTGCCAGATGACTTTGAATGCGAGACAACCGCTAATTACAGACTTCGCGCACGCAAACTCAAACCACGGATCCAGAAGGGGTGTCAAATTCTCGCAAAGCCTCGCGATACTTGCAGCTGCATACCGCTTCCCTCGAGTGACAGAACAAAGAAGGCATTTTATATATAGATCTCTAGCATGTAGATGTAGTAGTTGGAGCTCCTTATGCGGCAACAGTATTCAAGATTTACCCCCACGTTGCTATCAGTATCCAGAGGTCGTGACAAGGAGAATTGACATTTGACTTCCCTGATAATTCACATGTTTTTGTATTACAGTATATCCGGCGGTGATGTCGGTTGCGCAATATTAATCTAAGCTTGGATCGCCTTAGGTGATTCCCAGCTATTCTCCTATTCACACCTTGATATTTCTGCTTTCTCTAGATTGGTGATCATATTGGATCAAGCAGGCTGTTTCACGACGCTCTTGTCTATTCTTCGACCTTTGAATCCGCAATAAGGCGTGGTTTCCGGAGCTAGATATTGAATAACGCATGAAAGCTCAGTGTCAAACTTCAGTCATGACCAAACCCGAATTACTTTCGATACCTCTTGTTCTCGGAACAAGTGTCTAAGCTAGTATTACCTATTGCTGACACATGAGATTATTGCTATGAGAGACTAATCTTTTGTTTCGCTATTTAAAGTACGTTATGCTGTATATGTCTCTCAAACCCGGAAGCATAGCAAGCGTGGCCGAGCTGAAGAATTGCAAAACGAATATGTCTTGCCATTACGAACACCCACTACGGTACCAAGAAGGATTAGCAACACGGGATGGCACCACACAGTTGAACGTCTGTATACGACGAATATCAGGCCGTGTCCATCCGATGAACGCCATGAAGTCAAGGTGAAGCTTTTCAGGTCTCACCGTGACGACAGACCTTCGCCACTCCGCTTCTATTTCTGGGCCTGTTTCCGGATGCGCGATGATCCGTTCGATCTGTAACACTCATCGCCGCGAAGATGGGGTAGATCAGAGGCCAGGGACGATGTTCTTCTTGGGTCTTCATCTGAAACCGTGAAACAAGCATGCTAACAAGGGTTTGGGACGATAAACAATCGGCAACAAACGATGTGACATGGCTCAGGACCCCTACCCGAGATCGAATCAGGATAATCCCAAACATGGATAACATGGAATACTTACCATGTGGTTTGCAGGGTCCTGTTTGATATTTCACCAGGACGTGGATCGCGGATTAAGCTGGGGCAGCGGTTTCACAAGGCTGAGACCTTTGGTGTTTGAAGCACGCAAGGTACTTTAACACGCAGAACGGGGTACAGGGAGTCGTCTTAATATTTTAATCAACCCGGCTAATGAACTGTTTCTGAAACATTTTGAGTGTTCCCCAACATTCTGATACACGCCAACTTGGCACGTGACCGCCGTGATCGTACCACAAATGTGCATGGTATAGTCGGCTAATTCCACGCCAAGAAGACATCAATCTCAAAAGAGATATGGAAATATGGACCGCTATGTAGTGATTTTATCTGACTACTGAACCATGAATCAGTAAAGTCATAGAATACCTCTGTGATCATACGTACGCTGGATGGATCTCAAAGGAAGGTTGTATCGAACCCCTGAATAAACAAGACTCGCTACAGGCATACGGTTCACGATTTAGGATTGTATGAGTGTGATCTCGCGGGTCGCCATAGATGTACACAGTACTATTATTTTTCAGCAAAAATATAGTCAACAAGTTTTGTAGTTAACTCAGTGTTATTATAAGTCAAATTAAGGCTATCTATGTCCGATTATACTTACAAGGACACGATATCGCAGCATTAGACACTATAATAGGATTCAGCCACTTGAGTATGTTTCTTCGTCAAGGACTATTCGATATACGCGAAGGCCTAAGGCGTAACTCTAGGTAGCTTGCGTCACCATCCCTGTCGAAAATCCCCTACTTCTTAATACACAACTCCATGTATACTGCGTGCTTTGGGTACGCGCTATTGTGTGGAGGATCATAATCACTTTCATTAGCCATTCCTCTTTGTCTATAACATGATCTATGCGTCTTGGAGTGAACAGTGGAATAATCCCTCGGCAGTACACCCAAATATACCTACAATCTAAGGATGGCTACAAACGTAGAATCCTTGGTGATGCTGCGTACCTAGTAATAGTCTTGTGATGTTATGGTAGCGATGGGGCACTATGATGAGGCTGTGAATGGCCAGAAATTCCCTTTCGGATTATATTCCCCGGATATTAGGGGGGAGGAAATCCACGGCCATTTCAGTGGGGAATAGACAACGACGGTGCTAAGGTGCGAGAAGAGCCGCATATTGGGTTTTTGTGGATGGGTGGAAGCGGATGCATCATGAGAGGCACAAGCAGTGTGTTGCAGGCGGATATCAGGGTATGGCTTAACAGACTTCGTGTTCATACTTGACACTCTCTAACCCCTTTCTAGGACTGCACTGATACAGCTGTGTATATAACAGTATTGATAGATATACGCAATGAGTGACGTCTAGTTCTAAATAATCAGATGCTGCTAACACGGAAAACCATAATCATAGAATGACACGCTTTGTTTTGGCATGAGCTAAATTCCGTCCCCTATCATTTCCACAGAGCAGGACTTCAATAACAATTTCTAAGGTCAGGTATACTTTCCTCGTGATTATTGATGCATGCACTATTTCGTATAAAGCCAACATCGCCTTCCCCAAATTTATGCCGAATCCCAGTCTGCATCTTACAGGGCATAAATTTGCTGTGCGTTTGTGCCTACCCTAACCGATGAGTCTACATGCTGAGGTGCTGGAATTCGGACGATGTCCAGTACCTCTGCTGAGCTTCAATGTAACGCGGAAATTGCCGCACAAATCGATCGTCGGGTCCGGTAATGTGGTCAGCACCGAGTCAAGCAGCTTACAAGCCTTATAAGCAAAGGTAAGATTCGGCGGTGCAACGTCGTTCAATCCCGAGTGACCTTAGATCCCGGTAAGTTCATGACACCGCGCTAGCGAAGTGCCGTGCAGTCTTTGTAAACATTACCGCTCACCAGCATCGCCTTTAGCTATGCGTTACTCCAACATATATATCGACAACTATGAGTGGAGGATGTCGTCGATTTAACACAAAACTGACTTGTGAGGTTTTGGGTCTGGCTGTACCACACCAAACCAGAAAAGGGGGTGTAACTGATTTCGCGCCTGGCTAGGTTACATCAATATCTGCAGATCGCCTCCAGGATACAGTGACGATTGGTGCTCGACAAGGTAGGACGCATGGCGCTGCCACCCAAACCTTCGGCTTGCTTGGGTGCTGGCTATGTGAACGTCTAGGAAGTCTGCTAAACTGACGATCATTCGCTTATAATATCTAAAAGAAGCAAAATTAGTGTTTTCTTACTGGTCGATCTCAGCCGAAACGGTCAGCCAAAAAATGGTTATCAGTCGCAAAGGGGTTATATTTAACATCCTTAAACTTAACTCAGACGTTGCTTGCTTATTAATTTGTCTACCAAATTTTCTTGTTTCGAGGGCGCGCTTGTGCTGTTAATAGTTGATGACTTCGCTATCTGGTCCTTGCTCAATTTATCCTGCACAAGATCTCAATCAAGTAAGCAGTAAGTGCTTTTGATCTCGGGTACATACATTTATTTATTCATTTAAAGACCAGCTGAACCAGGATACAATATTTTGGCTTGCTATAACTTGTGTTTTCCACATAAATTCATCTATAGTACAGCTGACCAGCAGAATTCGCATAGCGAACCGGGGGCATGTTGGTGTGTCATGTATAGAGGCCTTTTTTCTGCTTCTGGATTTTTATGTTATTTTATTTTTATGCTCCAATGGCCGTGATACACGTTCTATGACTTAATATATTTCTTGCTTACTAGTTGTTTATGTGGCTCTTGCCCCCTATGATATACTTTGATAGTACGATTACCACTGTGAGTTGTTCTGGAGACAGAGGGTTTCTTGTTCATTTGGGCAGATTGTGCATTTCATGGGCGAAAATCTACCGGTACTCCAATTAACAGAGATGGGCGTTGGGCACAATCCGACTGGTTAGTATTATGCAAGATGCCCAGTTGCGCTATCTATATTGTAGCAACTGTCCTATTCCTAGGAGATAGTATTATAGCTTCCTAACAGCTTATAGGGAGTAGGGCATACAGTCGAGACTAAGTATACACATTAGTAGGTCTGCCGTCTGCGCCTCACATGAAGCTAAGCTATAAACTCTGTTGAATCACTGCGGGTGCGCCTTGGGTGCCAGATCTAAAGAGAAAATCGCATATAGGGTCCGGCATCAAAAAGGATGCTTCGAGCTCGCGTAATGTAACAGCTTGCTAGGTGTTGGACTAGCGGTTCCACGAAAAGTCCATCATGAACACTCAAATCAACTACAATCTATCACATGAGTTTATGAAATGAAATTGTGTCACTTGAATGGATGAGGCTGATCACAAAAAGAAATGGATGCAGCTCAGATACAACACAGAGGGCAAGGATAGCAGTTCTCAGGGGTTTTACGTGCCGGCAATAGTCAGTAAGGCTCGGCAGATCATTTTGTACGCTTGCTTTTTGTCTGACAGTCCAATGGCTAACGGAGCGACGACTGATGAGCGATATGTTTGGTGCTGCGACCTGTCAGGCACGTGAGTGAATTGGAACATTGATCTATCACCACACAGCGAACTTGAGCTCGTGGATATGGCTTGTTTGTCCCCATGTACGCTATATAACGCACAACTGTAATAATACCTTGGCCGGTCCTTGTTTGCCGATGGATCGTCGGCCCACTTGTTGACACGACACGCCAGAGAAGCCGCTTCGAATTTCCGCCAAGACTATTGTAAGCTAAGCAGGGTGATATTATGTAGGTAAGAGTTGGCGGCAGGCATGAAGAGAGACGGAGAAAGATCAGAACAAGTGCTCATGACACCTATGGCTCAACCCACCCATCACATATCATCTGTATCTCGGAAGGCAGCCAATATTAATCAGACGGGCAGAGACGTGAAACACACTTTTTCGGCTCTAGAGAATGCAAGTATGGTTACAGAGCTTATATCTTTGAGTTCCCATCGGGACCGCCTATCTGCTGGTCGTCTGTCGCGCTTACATTGCTGTATCGAAGGCTGGAATGATGGCAGTCGATGCTAGGAATCCTTTGGAAAGGTTGGTAAGTGACGTGTACGCTGCAGGCGACTGAACACCCTGCATCGCTACAAAAGGAGAACTAGCAGCTATCCTATCTCTGTCCTACCCGTTCTCCAGGTGATGGCAGACGGCTTTCGTCAGTGGTCATGAGGACTTTCGCCAATAAAGTGTGCCTTGGCAGCGGCCAAGCAACTTTTTATTCGGATGATCTGCCGCATCCAGCGATCATTTTATCGGGTGTCGGTGAAGGCTGCTTAGTCTGAGCTGAATAAGGGAAATGCATTGGTTATCCTTGATCGAGCGGGTATAAGATGTCGCTGCTGAGTGTACCAGTCAACGTCATCTTCTGGAATGTCATGACATTCGTTGCTGGATCGATCTCCATTTATCCGGACCCTTGCTCCCGAGAGACCCAGCCCAACGGTCTGGGTTGAGCATCTTGGCAAGTGCAACCGCCTAGGAAATACTACAGTGCTACAATAGTGTATACGGATGGCGGTGCTGTATGAATATTCCCCGCGCTTGTGTACGTGTTACTGTGAAAGCTCTCTACACTCCGAGTATATGACTTTTTTTTTACTTTCTCCCTTGGCTTCCCTGACCGTTTTTGCAATATCGAAAATCTAGATGATGTAGTTGGCTACAAGTTTAAGAGATCGCTTGGCTGAGGCGAGCATTGTCTAGTTGCTCACGCGTGAAAATATATATACAGATTTGGATTTCGCACGAATCACTCATTTATCTTTGAACGGCCATGAAGATACTATCAGCTATTAGCTACACTTCGTCAACCCTAATGGTACTTGACAAGGTCGTCTCGATTATAGTTATGTTTGTGCATGCATAGGATTTTGCATATTGTGCGGCTCTAACAACTTAGCGATCCTAGCAGACAATTCACGTTTCAGCGGCATGTCTCTACACAGAGTTCGGTGACACACGCACTGCATGATATCCTTACTGGTGAGCCATGAATATCTCAATAGACCTGCATAGTGCAGTTCGCAACAGTTGAGGGAACCTGCAAATAGATTAATTGCATGGCAGTTCTCCCGGTCATAGCAATAGCACTACCTGGAGACGCTTTTAGGCACCCAAAATCATGGTCATTCTCGAGGCGGGTAGCTGTCTTTCATGAACCAAACCAAATTCCTAAGTTTGAAGTATAGCCATAGTTGCCTTCGTAAAACTGGTTGTTCGACTCCGAGATTGTGGTACAAGTCACTAATGTGTTGTTCCTTTGTAATTGTACCCAACCAAAGAGAGAGACTTTGCCTACTTTACCTACTAGCTCATAGATCTTTGTGATATAGGGTGTAGTTATATCCCACGATGCACTAGCTGCGTGCGAATGCCATCTTAGGTAGTAATAAAAAACCATAGAACTGGTAGATTCCGCCACATCAGACCACAATGAAGGGAACACTAGATAGCTTAAAAAGCCATGTGGGGCCGAGATGTACACTTTGATCCGATTTGATTGCTAATGTGGTCAGATGAACGTTGCATGGGCCATCCAAGACCCCGGGCATCTTGCTAACGCTCCTCGAAGTGAAAGTCCAGTACATGATGGAGCCAGGTCATCGGGAATAGGATATATGAATGCAAAGGGTGTGATGGTGTGAGCTGTAGCTTGGCTGCCTATTCTCGACATGGGGGAGACTAAAAGGAGCTCGGTAGGATAGTCATCTCCCATCTCACATGCATATCTGCACTGATCAACATTCACTTATTACTTGCAGACATGGCTTCGGCCCAGAAAGTCTGGGCGTCCTAAAGAACAAGCAGCCGAAACACTTGATTGCCAATCCAAGTTGTAGGCTCTGATTTTATATATAGCCTTTTCCCTCTGGGTACGTACTTGACGCCAATAAACGGCTATTAACCAACCTATTGAGCTGACAAGATGAGCGGTATCGTCCAGACAGAAACCGAACTATTGGGCGATGATCATGGCGTAGAGTACCTCGAAGTGTGAGCTACTACAGTAGTGCAACCGTTGCCGTTATTATCGTGTGATTCATGTTCGGGTTCTCGTCACAGTAGCATTACCCGTATATAATTACCTTGGAGCCTCAGTCGCGCCGTTCTTTTGGGGAAATGCGCCGAACATCTACGCCGTTAGATTCAACTACCCTGGTTCTAATTAGGCCGTCGCAAGGGCAGTCCTAGCGTCGGCCGTTGTGGGGAAGCTTGAAGCGGTATAGCGAAACTGAATGCTTCTTCCGCAATGCGAAGCTGAGATTGCTTGAGCATAAATACATTGTCTGTCGTACTACACCACCCAGATAGCTCGCTAACTTGCCCGTAACAACATCGCAAAATCGACCCTGGCGAGTGCGGATCATCATCCTAGCTGAGATCTATGAGCTAATCTGCACCGAGCTACATTAAATAGTCCTGCATTTCTGCTCGTCGTCACACGCAAGGGTCAGGTTTGCAGGGTCCAGAATGTCGACGACATCAATATTCATGAGCTATTGCCGTTATGATGTTAACTAGGATACACGTCCCGAGAAATTCTACCCGAGTTCTACCCGAGCAAGTGCTGTAGTCAGCCGAGAGACACCACCCGTCTCTGAAGACGACGGAAGAGATAAGCTTAGCCAGAAGTATCGTCAAGTCGTGATCGACGAATCGGCAACGAAACATGCAGGATCTAGTGGGACAAGATCAGCGTGGCGTCACATTAGTGTCCCTCGCTTAGGAGTGTATACCTAATTAGCCCAACGGCATCTACAATTCGATCGAGCGTGCAAATTTGTGGTTCATCTGCCATAGAATGGAAGTGGACGGCCTCATGAGAAGCTTTTCTTTGGCATCTACTTTGGTTTCTTGGAATCGAGTCTGATCATGACTAGTCATATGGCTACATCTATAGGATCGCAGTCATGTATTGCAGATTACCAAGG
Organism: Xylaria sp. Z34; assembly: GCA_037356055.1. Lineage (NCBI taxonomy): Eukaryota > Fungi > Ascomycota > Sordariomycetes > Xylariales > Xylariaceae > Xylaria > Xylaria sp. Z34. The sequence goes on along the minus strand of JBAWJW010000041.1, from coordinate 66,947 downwards.
CAAGCAGTCTTGTCGCCTCACAGCATGATTTTTGGGATAATTATATAAATACATGGATGTCAGGTATCTTTGTATCGATCAGCAGCCAGGATGACGTACAAATGCCGCCGAGGTAGCTCCGTACCCTTAATTTTCCCTTGGGGCTGGACTCGCTGCGGGGAGAAGTGGTCTGAGAGGCACAGAAAAAAAGAAACGCCACAGCGGGTGAAGATCCCACTCAAGCCAGCCCTGTCAGGACGGGACAGCAAGGATCTTAACCCCAGCCTCCATAATTACAACGGTCATTTCTATCAAAGCCTCACGAAGTGATTTCCAAATCCGGCTAGACTTTATAACCAATCCTGATAAGGTATAAGGCTCGGCAAGTCTTTACAAAAAACGCCATAAGTGAAGGCAGAAGTGTGGCTATCCTACTAAGCCTATTATCGCATTACTGACGTGTGACTAGGTTATTGATGAACATCATACATAGTATTCACGGGCGGGAATATGTAGCGTCATATCCTCACGTAATGCAAATCTCGATGACGGTTCATGAGGAATCTGGTCTTGTCTGGTGCTAGGAGCTGGTAGCGTGAATCTTGAAAACCCGTGTCTTTAACATTAGTTGACTAATTTACTAAAACAAGATTTGCGAGTTGGCTTGATTTGTTTACGTGGCACTATAACTAGTGGCTACTTCGGATTCTAAGGAAATGGAAGCGCACAGATACAGCATGGTGGTTGCTATTGAGATTCAAAATTTCGTCTCTGTATTGCTCTTGGCGCTCTCGGAGTCAGTAACGGCAGAGCAAAATAGCATGGTGCACTAGTATTCACGTGGCAATCTGAACCTCGCGTTGCTCTTTTCGTTGCAACTTATAGCTTTTTCTCTAAGATGTTCCAAAAGGCGCGGGTGATAGCAGTAGTAATAGTAACACAATACACACTATTACAAGTCTCATGACACTTCGGTTTCCGACGAATGGCTAGGCACTCGACGGACAATCGTGGTCCTGCAGCTCACGTCTCACATGCAATTTGCACTCCCACGATACCGATGCTAGGTGTTTCGGGAACTTAGTCCTCCTGTTATGCTGTGTATATGATGAGCTGTAGTGAGAAACCGGGGGATGCAATGCCAAAATTATGCTAAGATAGGACCGTCGTTTTCTTAGCGCACACGCCGTCTGCATGCCGTTGTCCCATTCAAGATTCCTTGATAATATACCCCTTCTCAAGGCGGCAGTCGATCACGGACCCTCACAGGGATTCGGATAGACCACACATTAAACGTCCGAGAAACATATACTACTGTATGGTAAGGTAGCGAGCCCCTTGTCAGGCTCTTCTGGACCGCCCTGAACTCAAGCGATTGCTTTTCTCTGGCACCATCCGTTGGGATTATTTGGTACTGTAGCACTAGGCTCTAAGGGAATATTTTGACCATTAAGACAGGGCATAACTTGCTTTAATTGCCGTATACCATACTTGCTAGCGAACACTCTTGAAAGATTCTTTTCATTTATGCTGACACAGGCGAATGTTTGTCTGAAAGTATTTTTGTACCAAAGGGGTCCCATGTATTAGTGACGAATAGCGGCATTGCCATGCGAGTTAAACGGCTCGCGAATCCGAAGGAATCACCAGTGGTCCCGTTATCATTTGTCTTCCATACACTACATTACAAAGTTCCAAACTCGGTGTATACTGCCAAGCATCATGGATTGGGACTAGACTAGCCTTGCGTAGTGTAGCAAAGGACCAAAGGAGCAAAAGCGGCTCCCGCTAATGAAGATCTCTGCCTCTCGTAGTATAGTTTACTGAATGTGCAACGGCAATCCCCGGATGAACAACCATGGCAACCCACGAGGGCCTGCTGGATTATAATAAATCTCTAGCCATTACCTAGTACTGATAGCTTTAGATACAGAGCAGCAATGTCCGTAACAAAGTAGTACGTTCAGTTTATTTCTCGATTCCATAAACTTCTGACCAAAGCGTGCTCGCAATCAACTTGGTAAGAGGGTAAATCGCTTTGTGCTGATGTATCCTTAAATATATGCTGCTCTATGTGCTACTTACATGTATTGAGCAGAAAACTAGTTTGTACACTGCAATTGTCCTATAAATAACTAGTCGCACCCACACCCACTATGTCGAAGTAAGTTGTCTAGTAAGTACACTGTTACTGTTACCAAGTGCTACCTTACCTAGTGAGGTCGGGTTATGTATGAATATCCTTACTTCTGCCCGCATACATAAAATGTGGTCAAATGACATGCTTCACGTATCTACTTTATCGGACAATTAATATAGCTTATGTAAAATATGTTGTGGGAGAGGAGGAGCCGGTACCGAGAGTTTCCATTCTGACGTTATGAGATGGAGTATCCCAATTAGTCAAATAGTATACTCTCTGGATTTTTTTTTCCCTCGCTAGCATCGGTATAGTGGGCGCTATACTTGACGAATAAATAGCTACGTATGAGAAGCGTCAGCAAGGAGTTCGTGAGCTGCCAGGAGGTAGATCACGGCAACTTCCCGAACCGATGGCTCCCTGATGCGGTCCGTTTCTGGCACCTGACAATTGAACTAGGGGTTCCGGTATCTAGAGTACAAAATATGGAGGAACCATGTTCAGGATAGGGGCCAATAGATGGAAACATGCAGCAGTCATCTGAAGTCTGACAAGTGCATGGTGTATGTGACGTCTAAACCCGTGGGGAGGAACGGCATAAGAATACATCAACAATCCGGTCACAGCAAGAGACGGGCCACGCCTGGGCATTGCAGGGATTAAGGCGTCAACCGTCATCAGTCCCAAGAAGTCAAGTCGAGCATCGTCTCAAGTTCCCCGTTGTCTGTCTGTCCCCTGCCTTGAGGTCGTTTGGGCTAGGGCCCTGGCCCAAAACACCTCGAAGCAGGGGTTTAGTGACCGGCTAGCCGGACGGCACTATGTCCCCGAAGAGGTAATGGTGGCCCGAGAACGCCATACTGACACTACACCCACACACTTTAGTTGGTCCTGAAGAGTTGCGTAGTGCATAGAGGTACAGTACTACCGCTACACTAGATGACAGGGACTTGGTCCCAACTAACTGTCTAGTACTTACAGTAATAGTATACAGATGGCCACCGAGGCCAGGCCAAGCTCAAGATAACAGGTAGCTCCCCTTGATGCATAGCAGTAGTGGCTGATCGTTTGATCTCGGGCGATCCTTGACGAGAATCCCGGCCAGGCTCATTCCCACGTACTGTTCCTCGTTGTCTCCATCAGATCTCGGCTCTGCTGGGGATCTGGTACGTACCAAAACCGGTGCTTGATACTGCTGCAACTTCGATGCGGGCGACTTCACCATCCCTGCTGATGCGCCCATCATTAACTCCAGGAGTCTGAGTCCTTGCCCCCCTTCTGGCATTAAAAGGAGGCGCTATAAGAACAAAACGCCCCTGCCGTTGACGCAGGAGTACTTTCGATACTGGGGATCGCCTGTCGCTTTCATCCCAGGTCTGCCGTGCCCACGTCTAATTTGTAACAGCTTCTCTCCAGGGATACACCTTAGATTGGCGCATGATTGTCTTCATCTTATACACACATCCGGGAGATCTGACGGATACATCATCTAGCGTCACCTCGCTTCCATTTGATCCCACCATATTTAACTACCCACACTCCCTCGGCCTGCCCTACCACATTGAATCCCTCTCGAATCTAGATATATCGGCGTACATGGAACCATCCCTTGAATGAATAACACAAACAATCGAAATACGGCCTTTAAAAGTTTTATGATAACTGCGATTTGGACCACCACTTTTCATCGATTTGGTCGTTTGGAAATTCGCTGCTGCTCTGGAAGATAAGATGGCGACGGCCATATATGCGAACCAGCCTGGTGCTCACTACGGATATCCCCAACCGCCGCCGTCGCCCCCGATGGACGAGGCTGCCAAATGCTCTCTTCCTTCAATCTCGAACTTATTAGTGATGGCCGATGCTGGGTCACCCACGTCTGAACATTCCCCGCAATCACAAACAGGTATGTCTACCTCGCCTAAAATAAATGTAAAATTGAACTCTCTTATACTAAGAATTGGACCAGCGTCTTCAACAAAGGGAGACACTCGACCAAATTCATCCCACCATTCGGGCAGTGGGCCGTCCCGAGCTGCTCTGCCACCTACGCCACCTATGAGCACGGACGCTTCGTTTGAAGGATACAACTCACCTTCAACAAAGTCGCTTACACATGTGCCAGTAATATCCGGAACGGCCAACTATTACTATGAAACCACACCGCCGGTAGAGGATATTCATCGCCAACACATGAATCCTGTTATATCACGGTTACCGATGCAACCCCAATCATACGCCCCACAAGCTTTCGCATCATCTTACCTAAACCAAACCGGAATGTCTACTTACTATACGCCACCGCTCCCTACGGCCCAGTCTCAAATATCGGGACTTTTCTATCAGAGGCCATTACCACAGGTAAGTCGAAGCGATCACCTCTTCATGTAGCTATCAGGCTGTGATGCTAATTTGCTACAGAGCTTCCCCCCTCTACCTGTCACTGTGTCGTTGACGCCTTCCTCGGGGGCTAATCCATGGCAACATCATCATTACATCTCCCCATCATCCGCGGCATCTTTTCCTCAGTCACAGGATCGGTATATCTGCCAAACTTGCAACAAAGCTTTCTCGCGGCCGAGTTCACTGCGCATCCATAGCCACTCTCATACGGGAGAGAAGCCTTTCAAGTGCCCCCACAATGGCTGCGGCAAGGCTTTCAGCGTTCGGAGTAACATGAAACGACACGAGCGCGGGTGTCACAGCCTGGGGAGCAATAGCTCATTACGCTGATTTCATCGACCAATCAGCGAATAATCTAAATATCGATACTACTTGATTTCCCTTGTTTATCTTATCGGCGCGAATTTATCCTGGCAAAGGATATGGAATGGAAAGACAGGTTCTTATGATACCAACTCGAATTTGAACGATGTTTACGGCCACCAAAATTAAATCACTTCGTTGAACACTTAACAGCGACGGTGAGCGGACAGGAGTAAGGTGGGGGCAGGGCTTGGTTGTTATGATACATACAGCCTCTTTGCATGATAACGGCGTGTTGGATACCTCAGCGGAGCATCTCAGTGGCGTTAAACATGGGCAAGGGGGAAACCAATTGGCATTAGAAGCCTCCTGAATTTGCCCACTCGGGCTCTTCGTTTATTATTAATGTATAAAACAGAATATTAGGATAACGGTTGTATCAATAAGCTGCAAGCATACAGCGGAATTGGATCTCGCAACTTTGCGTACATGAAGTAAAAGAGACACCCTTGGCTAATACCAAGCCTTAAATTCCCGAATGTCATAGCAAAGGAAATGCGTCAAATGGTAATGCTCAGTATAAAGCTTTCACCACATAATAGGAGTCGTGAACTTCGAGTCTGGAACTCGCGCTACTAAATGCTCAAATATTTCAAACCTATCTAGCATAACGGTTTCGTCGTCACGGCAATCGTAACCAAAGAAGCACCGGAAAGTGGGTGGAATGTGACAGTATTGGAACTCTCTTGATGCGGGCGTACTATTTTGATTGGGGAAATCTACGACGGCGAAATGTAGGCGAGGTACCTTTGTCGTAAAGTAGATACATGAAAGTCCAAGGTTAGCTAACAATAATTTTTACTCAATTTTCACCGGAACTACACTATGAGGTTTCGAGTCATAGCGCCCACTCTATTTTATTAATACAATCGTCATTGCTTATGGGGTGCTTGGTTCCTACCAAAATACAAATCTTTGGTAGTCTCTCTGGCTTGCCGGGCTACACGATTTCGTAGTGATCATCACATTAATACGAAAAGCGATGCCAAAAAGAGGATCTTCATCAACAGGCCTTACCAAAACTACCCATGGAAATCTAGCTAATTAGCAAGATGATATCCATTTATGATCTAATTATGCGCTAAGCTAAGCCCTTGTACTATTACACACGCTGGGGTGTCATTTCCATCTTTGGGACTTCATTGTTTATAGCTCCTGATATGGCAGTGCTTTTGTCGATCGCTGTCATGCATGTGGTTTGACAGAACTACCCGAGCTATGTGCCACATTCTAACATTTTCCCTTTAACTTTATATAATTAGCAATACTCGCCTAGAGTATATCTCCGTTTTGAGCCTCTTAGCGAAGTTAAATCTGGTTAGATGCAGCTGTATGAATATCCTTCCTAAGAATCTTAAGGAACTATTCCCTTAATCTATCCATTTGAATTTAGTGACCAAATACAGGACATCGCAGGACATCGCAGCACAGAGACACGCTAGAGTAGACTAATACTCGTATTAGGATAGTACATGTAGCTGTTATCACAAGTTAGCCCTCGATGATCTTAGCTTCTTCTAATGGAATAGTATATTCCTAGTAAGACCCATCATCTTTTTCTGCCGAATACATACACCGCAAATGCCGTAGATACAGTAGGCTACAATACGAGTATTAGTCCAAAGTGAGACTCGGTGCCTCAATAGGGTGTAGTAGGAGGTCTAGGTCAGCACTCCTCCTGCCATCATGTCGAGTCAGTGGAGGCTATATTGTAGGTAGTCAAAGCCATAGTACTAACCAGGGAATCCTGGAAATGCAACCGCATCGTGATCCAAAGCCGTCGATAGATCCTTTGTATCAGTCTTAGTCTTTGACACGCGAGACTGCTTTTGTTCTTAGGCAGGGGAGCTTATGTCGCTTTCACTTACGAACAAGCTGAGTCTTACTATGTATTGCTATACCCCTGACAACTCACAAAAGCACCAAGAAACTGAAGCGGCTTTCACTTTCCCGCTACGGCACCGTTAGCCACGTTTTAGGATTTGCCCACTTCTAGTCCCCACGTCCACAGATCGTTCTGGCAGGCAGTCTAGCCGCCAGGAAGCCTGCCCACCCCATTCTCTACGAGCACACTGATCACAAACCCCGCAATAAGCTTCTTGAAGCACCTCACTTTCACCCTTCAGCTGTGTTGCTCCAATGTTCAGTGTAGGTTAACGTCTGAAAAATAGAAATATAGACACCAACCCTTTGACTTTACTACAAACAGTCAGGACTTTTATTTTCGGGTTGGTGCGGGAAGGTCAGCGCCTGTCATCCGTATGGTGTACACAGGCGATAATTTGTGGACGCGAGCGTGACATCAAGTCTCCTGCAGCGGTATCAAAGCCTTCCAAGTTCCCGCCCTTCTGGATCGACCCATGGCGTCACCCAGCGATTTTCTCATTTCGATTTCCTTAACTATGAGGCCATTGGTTCGGCTAAAGCGCCGCTGTCACCGGATGCCGTTCCAGTATCTTCCGTGTCTGAGGATCGACATCTCTACGTTTCTGAGGCACACCGTTTATACATGCGCGTAGATCCTTTATTGTTTCTCCCTACTGAATCTCCAAGAGCCTTCGTCATTGTACCAACGGCCATCTCGCTACCACACATGTCTCTAGCATTCTGCCTGATTTTCAGCTTTCGCTTGCTCCAGTCAATCCGCACCACAATAATTCCAGAGTATGTAGTATATGGTATGCACGTTCTTGGCACATAGATTCGGTTGCGGCGGACCTCGACAATTTCCCTATTGTGTGGTGTACGTATACATATACGCGCAAAGAGACATTTTAGTACTGTTGTCGTGTGCGGCAAAGTGAGATATTCCTTATGTTGCTGTTAAAGGTGCTCTGCGTCGGAGACTTCACCTTTTAGGGTTGGGATTCCGGTCCCATACTTTGCGCAGAACGGGTCCATGGATCTTCTGCAATGTAACATATCCAACTCACCAAGTACCCCAGCTCTACCAAGGCGCTTTCTATTGCTCGGGATCAAGCACGAGCCGGAAAGTGAATCGCAGGCTTCCCGCCACGATTTTCTGCAGTAGCTCGTCGCATCTCACCGACCAGTCTGCTGTTGCTGTATCGTCCTCGTTTAGTTCGTGCAACGCATAGAGCTGATGTTTACTAACGGATCTTCCCGCAATAGACTCGCAGCTGACGTAGGTACGCTAAGCTTATTTGTGCTCACGATCGACGAACAGTCGAGCCGTGCATATATGCTATCAGTCTCAAAATCCGAAGCGATCCAAGAAATAAACAGTCCGATTTTCCAATCGTTTGATTTCTTTGGGAATGGAGGGTTTCATTGCATTGTTTCTTGATCAGCCCGAAGCAGTAAGTAGTGTGCCTATTTGCTATCTAGTCCCAGTTTCCATGACGAAGTCATTTTATAAACAGGGCACTAGAACATCGAATTAGTCCTTAGGCCTTTCTAGCGCGCCATGAAACCATCTGAAGTACTGTTCACTTCACAATGCTGTGCCGGTAGATAGGTACTTACAAGTGTTCCAAGGGACCTAGATCCCTGTAACACATCCGCATCCTAACCGCAGATCAATGCTTCGATCAGTCTCAGGCGTTAATCAGCCCAATCCAGCATAATTTGCCTGAAGCTCATTTCTCAACCAGTGGGGAACAATCCTCTTCCCGATTACCTAAAATGTATCTCTTATATTATCATAGTAAGTCTAAAATTCGTTAATTAAGTCTGGAGGAGCGGGAAAAGAAACTATCACCCACAAGACATTTCCGTTGTTTCAACTAACACCGCTAATTGTAAGCGAGCCTCGGCTATAGCGGGCGCGTTCTGAAGCCGCAATATCGCACATAGTAGTACCGTAGACGCCACATCACGATGTAGTAATAATAAAATGAAACAGGAACGCCAAGAGAGCGCTTAGAAACCTCATTGAACGAGGCGACTTCAAATCGCTGGGCCGTGATGCAGACAAGTGAAACAACCGGGAGGCCAAATATTTTAGTTAGCTGGTTAGGTAAGTCTGCCTATCTTACATTAGCGCATATCATAAAGCGTTATTTAGTTGAATTATGAAGTGCATTCTGGGTATTTGATGGGCTCGGGGAGATGCATGTCCGCAAGCCGAACAATACTTGCATAATTCAAGATCGCTACCAGGCGATTGTGCGTTGACCTACCTAAGTAGTCAAGGTAGTCATAATATCCAAGAAAACGCAATGCCTGGTTCGTCGTTTGGTGTTTTAGTGTTTAACAAGGCAAGTTGTTTAGTTTAATAAGAGATTTTCTACAGTTTACCTTCGCAAGTCCATCGTAGAGCGTATTTATAGAATGAGCCATCATTGACGGAAATGAAGCACAGAAAAGGTGCGTGAGGTTCTATTGTAATAACCATAAGTATGAGAATGAAGCAAGATGATGACTCTTTAGCTGTTCTCTCCATTGAGGTAATCTATCCCCTGCTTCGCATTTAGAGCATAACCTAGAGAGTTCAGACCAGCCTGAAGTGAAGTTTTAGTAAAGGTTCTACTGATCTCCTACATGCTGAGTGTGTCACACGGGCTGATCCAAGGTCGTGTGACTGCATTGCATATCCGAAACCGCATGCAGATAATTATATGAGCGGCGGGATCGCAGGCGCAGCTACCCGTGTTTGCCTGGTCGTAAGAACACGCAACACGGAGCGAAACGGGCAATACCAAGCGAATCAGAGCGAGAAGTAAAAGTGAAGCTTTCGTATACATGGATTTAGGTCGCAGCCAGCGCTGAAAAGGAGGACTAGACTTGTGTGACCTCCTTGACACTTTAGCACATTATTCCAATACAAAATATCCATCCAAACTCTGGACTTCTAGTCCTTGTTACAGAGCTAACTATAGTGTGGATAAAGGTTGGGGGATACAACACTCGAGAGGTAAAGCGAACCCATATTGACGTTGTTTCCTAGTCCATAGAAGTAAGTTTTGGGTAGTATAAAGAATCTCATTTGAATTGATGATATCTCGAGCCTCCAATCGTGGGCATTTGAGTTCAATACTCAAATTTATCGTCGGACTTCGGGACAGCAAAAAGCAAAAGGTGTCTCTGAACGCCCCTTTCTTCCATGTAGACTAAGAAGTCACAGGGAGTCTCTTGTTGTACTCAAATTATAAGACATAGCCGTAACTAAGTGGTGAATGAACCCCTTGTATCTCAAACTACATACAACGCGAGCCTCTCAGCTCAATAGTTAAAGAGTGACAAATTCATGCTCGATGAACTGGATAGGACTCTACTAATATTCCTCCTGCGATCGAGACTCCAAGCGCGTGGGTGATAAACACTATTTGTCACGACCTCTGGATACTGATAGCAATGTAGGGGTAAGTCTTGAATACTTGTTGTCGCACAAGAAGCTCCAACTACTACATCTACAAGCTAGAGATCTATATACAAAATGCCTTCTTTGTTCTGTTACTCTAGGGAGGCGGTATGCAGCTGTAAGTATCGCGAGACTTCACTATTCATTGCCAACGTAAAAAAATCAGAATCTTCAACAACCAACCCGCCTACAGTTCCGACATTCAAGTTATATGATATCGACTAGATCGAGAAAATATCGAGCTGCCTTTATGTTCAGCCAACGTAATAGTTCTACATCGTTGTCATAACTGCTAGTTGAAGCTGATACTTGCTATCTTGATATTGGTACGTGAATGTTCAGGGTGCATTTTTAAGGCTGTAGCCCAACTATCAGCTCAGAGCGTCTGTGACATGAACACCTTGTTCGTTGACCTTTCAACTCACCAACAGGGAAGTAAGTTTACAAAACCAAGCAGCGTGTCATGCAGAAAATGGTCATAGCCGGCTCACGTGAGATGAAGGATGCGCAGTCTATCGTGTTTGAGCTGATCCAAGCCCACGAGGAGTTGTTGTGAAAACTCATTTTGAAAGGATATTAGTAAATTTTAGGCTTGCATATAGAATATTTAATTTCAAGAGGAATGGCGACTGATAGCAACAAAGATAAATAGCCATCTGCAAACATACTCTAGAACTAGCAGGCTAAGATCTTGCGACACGTCAATGTATCAAATGGTATTGTTTTACGAAGATCGTGTAGAATGTGGTAGATTTCATGCACGAAGATGCCCTTCTCTCGAGGCGACAAGTTGGAGTTGGAAGAAAATGTAAAATATACCATTTAGATCTAGGGCGGCCGTGACCACCCAAGTAATAGTCTTTTAGAAGCACACCAGGGAACCAAGGTCAGAGTCACGATAAAGGTCTACTGGCCGGTATAGTCCGTTGATACATCAATTAAGAGTTATAATGCTACGGACACTATAACAGCCAGGTTCAATATCCTAGGTATTTGACACGTCGCCCACGAGGAGCAAGCGTGATCAGTAGCTGTCCTGATCATTCCAGTATAATGTCTCATGGAACACCCTATCAACAAAAAACTGGTAAGTTGCTACAACAGAACAAGTGGCTGTATATGTAATATACCAAAATTAAAGGGGTTCGCGGGGGAATACATACTCAGGGCCTGTAGCAACCAAATCCCAGCCGAAAGTTAACTTGATGTATTGAAGCAGGTGACTGGCTACCTTGATCGCGCCGACATCCGTGGGGTGATACTGAGGCCCAATGTCATTATGCTGTAGGATGCCCTTTGTTCGGAAATAATGGACGAAAGGTTTGCTCGGCGCGTCGAGCGTCTCGGTAGTCTCGGTCGTGCCATCCCATATCACTGGTGCCGATAGGTACTCATCTGAGTTGAAAAGGGCCACTATGCCCTCCAGCTCTTGTTGGAAACCTTGATTTTGAGCGTAGCTGTTTCCATATTGGTAAAAACCAAGCCAGAGTTCCTATCGCCAAGTTGTTAGTTGCTATCTTATGCCTCCCGAGGCAGCCCGGTTGGCAGATTCAAGGCGAAGAGAGGGCCTCGGTTTTTTTACTTACCATCACGACGACCTGGGCAGCGGGGTATTTGCCATGAACACCTTGGATGAGTTTCGTATAAGCGTCAACATATGCCTCGGCTGACACGTTGTTCGCTACGTTGTTATCATTCGTGCCCAAGTTGATGACAACGATATCAGGAGTAGTCTCCATCTTCTTGAAGTCCCAGGGCTCAGGGTTATCTTAACAATCATCAGTGATAGGTTGCTTAATGTTAAGAGCAACATCTACGGGGAGATTCTCCCCGTGAGTGTCTCTGTGAGCAACCTACCGCCCCAAACTTCTGCTGCTCGCCAGCTTGTGTCAGAGGAATAGAACCACTGGTGCACCTGTCCCCGGGGATTGCCCCAACATTCCTGATCTGCAACGCAGATTCCGGGAAAAGCTGTGACATAGTACTCCGTTTCGCCGAGACCCTCACCGACACCGTACGCAAAACTTGATAGGCCTTCGTAACTCTGAAAATCGCCTGCTGATAGACTGTCTCCGATGAATTCTATAGTTCGCTTGTAAGGCGGGATCTTGATCAGAGACTCTCCGGCGCCGACGTGAACCTTGTCGATTTGAATTCCGTAGCCCCAGTTTGAAACCCGCATCTCGAATCGCTGCGGATTTACGGGGTACGTCTCGTTGATTCCAGGTGTCTTAGAGTTGACAAGCAGATGCGTTCCTCCCGCGGTAACATTTGTAAAGGTCCAGTCCATCCCTCCGATACGATATCCAATGAGTGTCTTATCAATGGTGTGTTCACCAAAGGTAATGGCAACTGTGTCTCCCGAGAATCCAAAAACAAGCCCGGGGGCTCTTTTCCAGTATCAGAATCAACTTGGACACTATTCTCTGCGACGGCAAACGCCCACTTACGACCAGAACGACACCTTTTTCGAATCCCATCGACCCTTATACGACAGCTCGGTAGCATTTGCATCGTACGTTTTAAAGTCGTACGCAGCCAGGTCGATCTTGGTATCGGGAAAATGTGTCTCCCTCACTTGCCCGTTTTGCAATATCGTACCCTCGACAAGGGAGCCTAGCGTTAAGGCCAACACCCACGTCTTCAACTCCATCTCAGTACGCACGCCTATGAAGGTCCTGGGGAAATTGTGGGAAAATTACGGCTCGCCATAAGCGCGGGAGAGCAGTTGTTTTATGACTACTGCGCATATTGTCAAATGGGTTCTCAATTTCACCGTGGCCCGGCACGACGGAGGGGCATTCGCCTCTCCAGAAAAGGGTTTGCGGCGCGCATTCCGAAGCGGAACGGAAAAACATTTAAGTATTCATGTGGGTGTCGTTGGCCCGAAGAGCGAATACATATATACGTGACTGAGTATCGAGATGGACTGGGTTGACACGGCTAGGCGCATTCGTCTCGCGGCGGTAGTGTCCTGCCAACTGCATATTCAAAAAGCGAAAAGAGCAGTTATTCATTCATAGCCATGATACTGAATAGCCAATCGCTAGGTAATTGTTGGAACCAGGTGAATATCGCATTCCTTCGCAAACCAACACCCACTATAATCACGGTGGCTTAGGGTCCGTTCCAGATTGAGAGCAGGTAGGCACACCAGACGATCTAGTAGATAGGCATGTATGTAGGTGTATGCAAGATGGATGCACGCACGTGTTAAGCGATCATGCACCCGATAGCTGAACCGGGAATCCCAGGAACGAACACAAGAGGAAGAGAGCTGTTGGGCAGGGAGCTGGGTTATCTTTTTCTTCTCCTGGGTATATCGTAGTTCTCTCGAAAATGTAAAGAACGATAATGAGTTGATCTGATGATCAATCATATGATAGCTTATATGAGAGTACCTGTATATTAAATGAGACAGGCCTATATGGGGTAAGTAGTCTGATGTGACGCAGAAAAGCGAGGTGTTAGATAACATAAGCATCAATCCCCGAAGAACCATATTTCGCAAGTTTGGTACACTATTATATGCACTAGAAGTCGTAACCGAGCCGTGGCGCAATTGGAGGCACGAGCGCGAGGGGCTGTTTTGTAGTGAGACATTCTTAACATCTGTACAGGGAGGTGATGGAATGACTTTCTTTGGTTGTGACGTGACCAAAGCCAGTAAGTAGTATATCTACATACGTCAGCTCTGTCGATACGATAACAGGGATAATGGATAATGGTAGAGGTGAGCGTCTGGCACACCCCTTCTACTATGTATGTAAATTAGTACTCTATAATATGAATATGGCATTCGCTTACGTGCGAAGACGGCAGTTTTAAATAGAAAATTGTGTACATGTAGCACGATGCACTGCAGCTAATATCCGCTCATATAAATCGTTATCTGTGCAACGGGATGGGGCCGAGACCGTGTCACGGTGGCTTCACATAAGTACGCAGCAAAATCCGGGGCCTTGAAGGAACGACCTGGAGAAGGCGACCCTGGGTAGCCTATGAGAGTCCCCTGTCTCGGGAAGGGGGTCTCCCAGGATAACCTTCTCTCTCGCACATGGAAACCCGCCCCGGCGGATGCTCTCACACAACCTTAGGTACCTTACCTCCTAACAGCCTACCTACCTTACCGTGCTGCAACTGCACTTACAGTAAGTAGTACCCTACCCTACCTACAGCCTCCCATGCTGTTTGTAGACACCATCTAACTAACCGCCTACCCCAGGGCAGGCAAGCAGGCATTCCTTCCTTCAGGGAATCTTGGAAGAGCAATCGGGCTGCGAATCGGTGATCTTTGAGTGTTTCGAAGTAGTGCAAAAAAGACTGTGGAGCGTTGCACGGCGTCGAACAGGACGGCAAACAGAAAATTGCCTACTGGCGGTGACCTTTTTTTTTTTGTAACATCGCAGGGCTTCTCTTCCCGGCATGGTCATACCCATCACACCACCCTCACCTCACCTACAGCGCCATCTACCCAGCTTCCCGATCTGTCAATTGCCCGATTCCTCACCGGCACCGCTCAACGTAACAACGCCCACGAAATCGACCAAAGGCCCGACAGTGCCTGGATGATCGTGACGCGTGGAGACAGACAAGGAGAGACAGAGAGAGAGGAAGGAGAGCGTCGTGATCCTGGCCTGGGTTCGGCGTCTAGAGATATAGAAATACGGCCAGAAGAAGTTTGTACGCTCTGGGCGTGATTGTGTTGTGGTGGTGGTAGTGGTGGCTTATACCAGCATCGCCAACGAGCTGTGTGTGTGTGTCTTTACAGCCTGACCACAAACACCCAAAATCCTGGTTCTCGTCACCTTTTCCCCTTGTCCCCTGCGAACGCCTGCATCTGCAGCCATCCATCCTATCCTATAATCCCAACGGATCAGCCAAACGCACGCACACTCTTGTCTCTCTGTCTCTCTCCCTCACCCACGACACCTCCTTGGCGTGTTGGCCTTCCGTTGGAGAAATTTACCCATAAGATTAAAGAAAAAAAAAAGGTCTCTCGCTCGTGCCTTCTGGTCAACCCTGATCAACCCACCACACCAAGCCGCCGTGTGATGACATCTGAGCTTGTCGTCGCCATCCCGAGACAATGAAGCCGCTGTGCGCCTCGGCAGATTCGACGCTTGACCTGAGGGTGTCACATCCACATTCACATCCACGTCCTCCGCTTCCAATCGAGGCGACGTTGCATCCGCATCCGCATTTGCATCTGCCCCGCCTGCGCCAACCATCCTCGCGCCCCCTGCCCCTACCGACGCTGCACAGTGATTGATCGCTGGCTGTGGCTGTCGCCGCAGACTGTCGCCGCCTTCCTCGGCTTCCTTTTCCATAACCGTCCTCGTCCTCGTCCCCGTCCTCGCTGCCGCCGTTCTGGACGCAGTACACCCACTAGTGGTGCTCCCGCCGCGGGCCGCGAGACATGCCGTCGACGGAGCCCAATACTGTCGAGGACACGCAATTGGGTCTGACGGATGAGGAGATCGCTCTTCTCCGCTACCACCAGGCCCAGGCCGCCGGGTCCTCGTCCTCGCGCGCCGCCAGCCGCGCCTCGTCTCAGGGTCGACTATTATTGGACAGCTCGAGTCTCGCCACGCTATCGCGTCATCTTGACCGGCTCATGCAGCAGATCCAGGTCCGCATCGAGTATCTCAGCGAGCAGAGCTCCATCGTGACAATGCAGCAGTATGACCGCGCCGGCAACCTGGTGGACAATGCCGATGCTGAGATTGCGCGCTTCCAGGACATAATGAGCCAGATCGATGAACTCGAGGTCGACTTCGACCGCATCGCCCACATCCGGGATATCGTGAGGGATTACCGCCATCGCGTCGAGCAGCTAGAGCGCGAACTCGAGCACTCGAACACCTCGTCGCGAAGAGAGCGCGACGGTCACCGCCATCACCATTCGCATCGGCACCATGGACACTCTTCAAGTCGCCGACACCGACATTAAATGAACCTATAATCTGCTCACAAGAAACATGCGGGGCTTATTGAAAAAGAGGCGTTGCCTCTTTGTAAAAGGAAGACGTGTATGGCAATACGACTAGCATAGGCTAGAAAGGAGAAAAAACAAAACGAAGATTATCAAGGCTTACACAACAGAGGAAAAGCAAAGAAAAGACTATCGGAGGCCGAAAAGACCAAAACGGACATGCGCGGTCACTACGTCACCCAACACTGGGGTACGAGGTGGGAACACACAAATCAACTCGACGGTAACTAGCGAATGTTTGCCAATCATAAGCACAACACAACAGCGGGACGTTGGAGCATCGCCAGTCACGAGAGGAGCTACTACCCCTCAACCCCTCTAATTAAAATACTGAATAAATCTCTGCAGAAGACGGGTTAAGCGGAACAAGAGCAAAAGGTCCTGTTGGTCCGAATCAACAACCACCATCATACCCTGGTTAGAGAATAGGAGGAGCCTCACGGCTGTCAGAGATAGTAGAGTGAGAAAATAGCCTCGCGGCTGCTTTATGAGACCTTGAAAATTTCTCCCTCTCACACATACGGCGTTGGGGACGGTTTTTCCTTTTGATTGCTTCGAACGTCTGCATCCATACCCTCTTATCGATGGACGAAAACGAAATGGTTAAAACTCTGTATTTTTTTTCTCACTCTATCGAAGCGGTTTCATAATGTTTTCTGCTAAATTTTTGGTTTTCTATGTTACTCATTTGGGGAGTGGTTGTTGGATTGAATTGTTCGAGCGGGCTTATGATACCATTTGCTGAATTAGTTGTTCATTTTGGAGCTAGGATATCAAGAAATCACCTTATTCAACCTCTGGCTGTGGAAATATGAGGGATGTTTGAAAGGAATGTTTGAAATAAACACAATTTACCCCTTTATTCTAATTTCTGGCTGATTATCTATCACCTTGTGAGTACGGGGATTAGATAATCACAAGTCGTGGAACAAACTGTTGAAGTGAAATGTGTAATGTGAGATACCAATTATGTGCAGGGGACAAGTATGATACTATTCGGAGGCTGCTGCTCTTGCCTCGACTTTGCTCAATGAGCTACCTAAGTAAGTGTGCCTCCAGACCATAGAAATGAACCCTACACAAGTTTCGAGCTGCATGTCGAGAAACCTTCTAGCTTATGTCTTTCTCAAACCCCCCTCACTCTTTATCAGTCCTCGCTCAAGACCTCGACGTAATTATTCTCCAACTGACGTCTCTCATACCTCGCCTCGGCAGCAGAGCGCATGGCTCCTTCGGCCTCGAGCTTGGCGGCGGCAGCGGTGGCCGTCTCCTTGATCAGGACCCGGACGACGCCATTCAGTAACTTATACCAGCCCGCATGGGGTTTGCAGCGCTTGCGGTCGCAGGTCCCGCGGATTGCGGGGTCCGCATCGTTCCCATTATCAGTGGTGCTGATATCAGCGGCGGGAGCCTCGAGCTTCCCGGCCTTGAAGGTGGCCTGACCCTCGGGAGTATCGAGCCAGGCGGCGAACTGCACGCGCACGGAGACGGTGTCGAGCCGCCAGTCGTAGCCGCAGCTGTCCTTGGTAAACTTGCCCGCCTCGATGGCGGCCTGGCGGCGCGAGTTGGCCCAGTCAAGGAGCTGCATCATCTTCTTGTATTGCACGATCTCATTGCCGAGGGCCAGACGCTCCGCTGTGGATGTTTGGAGGAATGCCTGCTCTTCTTCGCTTAGCACGTCTGGGCGGGTGGGGAGGCCATTTGCCCAGAGGCCTTCTATATTGCCTGTGCGGTGTGTTAGTATGAGAAGCGAAGGCGGAGAAAACGTGTGGTGGGGATATTCAAAGATTGCTGCCTGTGGTTACTTGAATCAAGATATGTAGTAGACGTAGAAAAGTTCGTACCGAATGGCTTGTCACCGAGCTTCCAGCCGCCCTTATCCGCGGTGGCGATGAGCAGACCAACTAAATCTTCTTGCGTGAGGACCTCGAGGGCCGTCTTCGAGGCGGCTTTCGTAGGTAGTGTGGCGATCATCGACGCCCACCAGGCATCGCAGTGATCATTAGAGCAGAATACGCTTCTGTCCTTCGGTGATTTGGTGTATAAGCGAGCAGGATTCTTGCAGCCAGACAGCGCGCATGTCTTCCTATATTTAGTGTAGTTATTCCTGCCGTCCGTGCAATTCGGACAAACGAAGCGTTCGACGAGCTTCTCGCCGATGTCCTTATCTAGATCAACGCATTCGCCGTGGAACCAGTCCTCGCAGACATCACAACCTATCATCCACCTGTGATCATCTGGTCCGCGGCATAGACAGTATGGACCGTTGTCGGTCTCGTCATCAGAGCTGCCCTCGTTCTCCCCGCCGCCGTTCTTATCGGACATCCCGGCAGACTTGGACCTTGATTTAGGACCTTTTGTTTTCTTAGATGACCTCTTCGTGGCGGCTGTGCCCTTCTTCTTGGGTGCGGACCTCATCTTAGAAGAGTCTGTGGGTGATGAAGCGGGTGGTGGGTTCCCATCGTCAGGATCTGGCTTCAACTCAAAACTGAGCGCCGTTTGCGAGGGGTCGTTTGTCTGACGCATTGATTCGACGGGATCAATGTTGGTTGCCCTGTCGGTAACCGCAGTGCCAACATCTGACTCGGCGCCTCCCATCTCCACATCAACGTCTCCTGCAGCCTCATGATCCGCCATCCTTTCAGAGGTTCTCCAGAACCCAATTGTATATATTAAATGTTGCGCAACACTGCGCAATGATTTCTTCTTGTAAAATATCTGTTGGAAGCGTTCTTGAATGTTTTTTTCTTCTCAATCCCCCTTTACTTTTGCTTCATCCTGGAGGGTTGATGTGAGAAATCCGTAATGAATGGTCCGTGCTCATTATAGCATTAGGGGCGAGATGTTCCTGTAGCTTGTTGGAAGGAAGCCACAGATATTATTCACTATAAAGTGGAACAGAACGATGTAGTATGGTACGCGACTCCTCCTATTGATAAAGTGAAGATGATTTAACATTATTAGGATGAACCAGCTAACTTTAGCTTTCTCAAGGTTGTGGCCAGCCACTTGAAAAGATTGTCCTTTAGTACAGTCATTCTTGAATGGTTCACTGTGAGTATCGCACTGTATTGTCTTCTCATATAACTCCGTAGTGATACTACATGATAGCATTCCAGGCTCTGCACAACCTATGATTTTTTTCCCCTTGGCTAACTATTATGTTCATAAAAATCAAAGCCTTAAACCTGCATAGATTTTCGATCTAGCTATAAGGTGAAAGGCTCCTGGTATTCACAAGGACAAACCATGTTGAAGGCACTTGCTCTGTGTTATTCTCGGGACAGTGCCTTGCAAACAGGCTGCATAAATGCACACCTGCTATGTCTATTGTAGTGACAACGTTATAGCTTGCTTTTAGACTCTCCTGACCAACCGGAGGATTTGTCTATAACTCCTTCGCTA
Source organism: Xylaria sp. Z34 (assembly GCA_037356055.1). Classification (NCBI taxonomy): domain Eukaryota; kingdom Fungi; phylum Ascomycota; class Sordariomycetes; order Xylariales; family Xylariaceae; genus Xylaria; species Xylaria sp. Z34. The sequence goes on along the minus strand of JBAWJW010000041.1, from coordinate 47,342 downwards.
AACCACCTAATACGAACCCGGCTGTAAGGTAATCTTGTGGTCTTATATTCACGTATAGAAATTAGGCCACCGAAGAAAAAAAACAAATTACAACTTATTCATAAAACTCTCTATTAAGCGAATACTCGGTACCGTAGCCGAGTAATTCATTGGTATCATCTAATTCAAGCGCCATCCTCTCAAGGGGTTACTATAATTATTAATACAAGTGCGTGACGCATCGACCAACATCAAATCTCAAAACTTCAGTTGGTATCTCAACATCCCCAAAACGCCGGAGTCGTTGCACGGTCGTCAGTGCCACTCATCACAAAGACAGCTGGCCAGTACGCTGCTTTCGCCTCCTCGCGAATCAATATTATATATCGTTGAATGGCCGTCCCAAGTGGTATATACAAGTTTTTCTCGCGCCTCCGTTTTGCCGCTCTCAGAGCGCGTAATTTTCGGTATGTAGGAAGATCTCCTCGAGCTTAGGATCACCCCATATCTCGGCTTGTAGCCGCGCAACGGTGTTAGCGACACCGACTCGCATGGCTGGCGGGCCACAGACGAAGACCGCTGTCCGCCGCCCCAAGATGCCTCGTCCATCGGCACCTCCTGTTGTCCATTCCCGGAGCATGTAACCTAGATCTGGCCGTCCGTATTCGACGCTCCATCCACCATCGATCTGGTGTGGTACTGGGAAGGCAAAGCGCATCAAGCTCTTCTGAAATTCCGTCGGCGTCGCAGGGAAACCAAAGTCGAATCCCGACGGCGGTCCAAAGGTAGATGTTGGCCGCACCCCTGGCTGACCTGGCAGATTGGTTGTGCGGAGATGCGCTAGCTCGGGTGGGTGTACCACGCTCTGCGGAGGGGTGCTTGTAGCATCTTCTGCAGCAGTGGGTGGTGGCGGGAAGCGTGGGGAAGGTGGACCATAATTGAAATGCGGCTGCATTTCAGGTCGATGTCTGAGTGGCGGGAAGTGGAACTCCCCTTTCTTGTCTTCTGGGAAACCGTTCGCATTGAGGCGCGGCGCCTCTTTTTCAGCCTCTATATCACCGGCGTCTCGACCTTCTAACCTACGCAGGGATTCTTCCTGAGGCGACAGATCGCCCCCAGGTGGCGGGCGTTGGGCTGGTACGTAATTTGGTTGGAGATATTTTTGCTGGGGGAGAGCTGTGAATCTATCCTCGTCTTCGGCCCGCAGCTCCTGCTCATATTCCGGATTGCCTTGCGCTTCATCTCGGATCATCTGCGAGTTGCGCTTCGAAGCGATGTTGGCTACGAACCCATCTAATCGGTCATGAAAGACGTTGCTAAGAGGGCGAGGGGCACGCTGGTGTTGCGGCGGAACTCGTGATTGTCGAACTGCCGCCGTGACGAAGAACTTGCATGTCACACTCTCTGGTGGCGCCGAGTCACGACAGATTCGCAATTCTTCGCGGAACCAATCCATGGCCTCGAGCCGTTTCAAAGCCCACACCACCACCACCTTTTTAGTGATGGCCTTGCCGTCTCTCATACGTTTGATCAGGTTTAGTAGTTGCGACATCACTGCAGTGACTCCACTTCCGCCAGCGATTAAAATGCAAGTGTCAAAGGCGGCAAGCTCTCGGCGCATACCGCCGTAAGGGCCATCAAGGTATGCTCGATACGTGTGGAAAGGGCCTTTTTCAATAGCTGTCTCAAGGACTCGCCGGGTAAAGCCGCCATAAGGCTTGAAGACAACCGTGCAGTCTCGATATTGCTCTCCGTATTCCGAAGGAAAATCGTCGCTGCACAGAGACGAAATTGTGAATGGATGGTTGTCTAAGACAGAGATTCCGGGCATTCGGAGGTAAATGAACTGTCCAGGCTTCCACTTCATTTGTGTGGGAATGGTGATTTTGATAGCGTTTTCCGTCATGAGGGTGATGGCGGCTTCATCTCCTACGAGAAACGATGAGCGCCATGGCTTCACCCAATTCAACTTCGAAAATCGATAGAGATAACAGATAGCCCATATAGCGATGGTAGCAAATAGGTAGTCCCATGTAGCTAGGTAGTTTTTGGTATGCCAGAAGAGGAGTCCCACATACAAGACTCCAACAGGCACATGTAGAGTGACGAACAGTTCGTATGCTATTCTGCGAACAAAGGGAAGCGAGGCTACGCAAAGCCATCCTAAGGGAACAAGGCATGCAATCCCCGTTCCGTAGATGACACCGCTGCCCTGGGGGAAAAGCTTCGAGTAGATCTGTAGGGCGCCGTCATCCCATACAGGCTGAACGAAGAATGGTATAGTGTGTGTTAGTGAGAGGAAAAGGCATAAATACCCCGCCCATCTATGAAGAACGTTCAGTCGTTCTGGCCCAATACCGGTGACAAGTGTGAGCAGATTCGCTTTCATGCTTGTTGCGACAATCCAAGGAGTCATAGCAACAGCGATCATACCGGATCGGATAGCGACGGGTGGTGAACCATACTGAATGCTTTGCCAATAGAGCGGCTGTTTAAGGAAGACAAATAGCGACGAAAATGCCAGCGCGACAAATCCAACGACTAAGACAGCGAGCGACGAAAACGTAAATCGATGTTTACGCCATACAATGTCGGGAATCGGCCGGTAAAATACCCATCTAAACAGCGCCAAAGTATCGAGCACAGGGCCAACCGCTGAGAAGTCGGTTTTGGGCTTAAAGTCTTTCTTCTCTCCGCGCTCTTCGGGGAAAAACTGCATGCCTGCGTGGCTTGGGCTGGCGCTGTAAAGGTCTCGGTAGTGTTGTTCCACCTCTTGCTTATAAATGGCTTGTCGTATCTTGTCTTGCCACCAATGCCATATTCTTATCACCACCAAGACTGCCAGGAAAGCTAGACTGAAATATGTCCATGCGAGGCCGTATTTTCCTGACTGAACCCAAGGATCGACTGTTGTCGCTTCGATCAAGCCAGGAGGGCTTGTTGGTGTAACAGGTATATAGATGCGCTTTGTAAGTTTTCCTACGACTCCAATGGCTCTCGCCACAATGGAATGGGATGCCGGCCCCATAGTGAACAAGATAGTCCGCACTTTCTTGACACTAGACAATAGAGATCAATAGCATCAGTCTCCTTTTGACCATGGCACTTAAAACGTGGTAGTAGTAGGATCGTCGGTGTTGTTATTCTTGGCGTGGCGCAATGTAGAAGTCCCTGAATCACCGCGAGATCCGCAAATACAGTTACACGTCCTTCGGATCCATACGACAGAATGCTGGTAACGAATGAAGATTAGTCTAGAGTTGAGGAATCAGATACCTCAAATCGACGCAGTGGGAAGCACTTCCGGGAGGCACCGAAGGCCCGCTGGATTCATGGCATGGGCAATGACAAGAAGAAAGCGGCACAGGGTAGAGGAAAGGGTGTTGGGGTAATGTCAGATGAATATAGTAGATGTGAATTACAGATGCCGTGAACAGGGTGGGGAATAGATATGCTCGTCAGGTACAGCATGCGAAGCGGCGTCACCCTCGTCACACAAATCGTTCTTCGGATCATGAGCTTTTTGCACAATCACAAGCGAATGCAAGATTGACCTTCGTTGGATCGCAACGAGCTCGCTCAATCAGAATCGAGCAATGCGAGCAGGGACTCGTACTAACCGCAAAAATGCGAAAGACGAGTGACCCAGCGGTTGACCGCACTTTAATATTGGCTGGCGACGATCGGTTTGTCCCCCGCAGACTGCACTTGATCCCCATGCAGGATGTACGTGAGAACCGTCGTACACACGCTACCTAGATCGAGTCGAACAATCAACCAAGCATGCTTGGCAGGCCGTTGTGACCAGGATCATCAAGACTAGCGGGAAGACGAACAAGGGTTCAATTGTTCGATATGCACTCGCTACACTAGTTCTAGCAGCCGGATATGCTATGCAGAGTTCCCGCCAATCCCGCCAACGAGCAGCGGCAAGTTGTGTCTAGGATTGTTGGCTAGAGCGGACGAGGAGACACAAACGGCACAAAGGAAATCGTAGAGCGGTGGGTGGCAGGGAATGTTACTCACGATCGTTGCACGGCAAGCAAGACGATTTCGCTTCAGATGATAGGGTTACACAGTAAGTATAATCCGTCAACGGAAGCACGGATAAATGATTGCTATGGGATGACAAGAAGCAAACCCATCATCACTCGCAGACGATAAAGACGCAGTATAACGCAAACCTGGGAACCGGACATGTCGGTGTCGCACGTGGACTATGCTGCGGGCGTATTAGACAGACGCCCAGCCATAGGCCAATTCAAATCACATTTTGTGACCTACTGCAGTGATAACTGCCGTTGGATATCGCAAAGAGAGCAATAAGCTGCTTATCCTTGGTCTTGCCCTGGTCTGCCGTGGGTAAATAGTCTGCCTATCTAGGCTCGTCTAAGTAGCGGAAGGAAGTCGGGCGGGCGGCGGGCGCGTAATGAGTCCATCTCATTTGCCGAAGCTCATGGGCAAGGTCTCCGCTAGGAAGTGCAGCTATATCCCGGTCCTGGCGAATCTGGATGCGCAGATGGCCCTTTACCCCTTGCCCCCAACTCCATCACTTGCCGAAAAGGGTCGACATTTCTCATTTGATAGCATACAGGCGAGACAGGTGTGCTGCTAGTTAGTAGTTACTTGGTACATGGCGCCCACTGTCACTGTGATGGATGTGATGGTCCATCATGTTGCAGATACAAATGCACGTGTACCTGAGAAAATGTTCCGAATTGCTGGGACTTACAGTAGGTACTTACACGGGAAGCACGTTAACGACATGTTCTGCCAGGAATGCTCTCGGTCGGTAGGCCAGAGAAGTCATGATGTATGAGGAGGTTGTAGACATCGTACGTTGAATGAGCAGGTGATCGCTAGCCATGCCAATTTCTAGATCTGTTTCGGTCGAATAAGCTGAATCGATTGATTCATCCAGCCTCCCTTTCTTTGATCTGTCTCAAGCCAAAAAAAAAATCCGACGTCATATATTGACACGAACAGATGGTCGGCCATTCTACATGTTGAATGATGTTGAGGAAAACCATCAGTGCAAATCGTACCCACCCAGGTAATAAGGTAATAGACTTATGATCAAGAGACATGGAAGTTCTTAGTTCTTGTGTTACGACCCATACTTTACAGTGCCGCGCCCACTATTTGAACCCCACCAAAGCACCAAGTAAGGGAACTGCAGCCCCGCGAGGCTGAAGTTAAGCCATTGAAATTTCCGAAACTCAATTGAACATAGTCCTGCCATAAGCACAACACTATATAGTTGAACCTCCAATTCCTCTCATACGCCTAATATGACGGTCCAGCGGTCGCAGACGCTCTCGAGCGCCGCGTATGCCAAGTTGTCACCCCACCCATATCTTTTAGCGAACCTCCAACCACCTAATCCCGACACGCCTTCCTCTCGCACAAACGGCCGCCAGCCAACACAAGCCCGGCCGCCGTCAATCAACACTGCCTCTCTCTCACACGCCCATGGCAGTGCGGTAGTGCGCACCGGTGACACGACTGTCATATGCGGCGTGCGCGCCGAGACTCTCGCAACGTCGCAGATCCCGAACTACAGGCCCATTCTGCCCGGTACCGTCGCCTCCGATATAGCGAGCACAGACGAATTGCGCGACTACGACCTCCTCGTGCCCAACATCGAGCTAGCGACGGGCTGCGCGCCCGACTTCTTACCTGGCGTGCCCCCCACAACCCTTGCGCAGACACTGAGCACGCGCGTATACTCCCTGCTCCATAGTTCCAGCGTCCTCGACGTCCAGGATCTGCGGATATACCACGAGAAAGGCCGCGACGACGCCGATGGAGGGGAAGGGACCGATGAGCACATGCAAGACACAGACGGGGAGGACATAGACATGCCCGCACGAGAAGTCAAGGCCTACTGGGTTCTCTACATCGACCTGCTCTTCATCTCTCTCGACGGAAACCCCTTCGATGCCGCCTGGGCGGCCGTGCTCGCTGCGCTGCGGAATACGAAGCTACCACGCGCATATTGGGATGCCGACCGTGAGCTGGTGTTGTGCTCACGTCAGGAAGCCCCCGTTCCGCTCAGTGTGTCCGGGCTCCCCGTAGCCTGCACGGCGGCCATATTCACGGCTAAGGACCGGCTGAAGCAGAGCCAGAGCCGGAAGACGGGCAGCGAGATGGGTTCGTTCTGGATATTAGTCGATCCGGATAGGTTCGAAGAGAGCCTGTGCGATGAGACCGTGACAGTTGTCGTCGATCGTTCTAGTGGAGACGACGATACGAAGATCTTAGGCATCTCGAAGAGCGGTGGGACGATTGTTGGAGTGGAGGTTATAAGGAGATTTGTCAAGGTCGCCGAAGATAGATGGAAGGAGTTTAAGGACGCTTTTTAATTTGCATATAGATGGAATGAGGAATCATGATACCCAATGCCACGACGTCACGCATTTCTTACCCACAAACAGTCCTACCTATTTACAATGGCACAGTCGTCACAGCAAATCGTGCCGCCAGGGATACACTGTTTTTACGTCGCAAGTGAAGTTCGGGCCTGGATTTTAAGATACAAAGTGTCAGGTTCAACTGTCATTGTATTGGATGCTATTATCTTAAGAGCGCGATGTGTTCGAGAGGAGGCTGGATAACCCAGGCAGAACACCTCATCCCCTACCAGAGCGCGACAAGAGACTCCTATACCCATCAGTTCATACAGTTATGAGCGCCGTGTCGAGCACAGCAAAAACAATTGAACAACTAGTGCGACCAAGAATTAAACGTTCAAGAGCTCAAGCATGGAGTGCAGACTATGACGATTGTTCGTCAAGGAGAGGCCATCAAGGAATGAACAGAGGTTCTTTTTCAACCATATCGTCTAAACCCATGAAGTCTTTGAAAAGCTCTATAGAGAAAGCTCTTCCCGCCCTTGTGACGAAGAATTCTCGGTATGATTGCATAGCCAAGCGACAGATAGCCTCAGATTCGTCTACCGCAGCCGGCTCACGAGCACCGGGACGTGCAGAACGAGGCTTGTTCTCTTCGCTAAGTGCCGAGTCAGTATCACTGCAACCTTTTTCCGAATCAGTCTGGACGGTCATTTCCAACTCGATAGCCACTGGGTCATCGAGGACCCGCATCACTTGGTCGGCGACGAGCATGGCGTTCCGGAACGACGTCTGCATGAATCTGAACGCCGCCGCATTGACGTAGTCAATGCCATAGCGGCATCGGCTCGGGTCCAGTAGCGGTACGTGGATGAAGGCCTGCTTGTCTATCCGTCTTATACTGGGCTGGCCTATCTCGGTGAGATAGGCGTCGATTGTGTATATACCCTGGCGCCCGCACCTGCGTTCAACACATGCCGCCATCTCCTTGCCGAAAGTGACCTACACCAACGGCCGGACGATTTCGAAGTAGTCCCACATGAAGTCCTACCACATATCATCAGTTACAAGGACTCTCGCGGCCGGGGCGGAAGAACTTACAACAGCATCTTCGAGAAAGCTGGCCTTTGGCCACGGGACCATACTGTAATATGCGAAAGGGGCCAAGTACATTGCGGGTGAATATAAGTCCTTGACGCCGCTGAGTATTTGACAAAGTAAACGATTGGCTGGATCCCGACTACGAGTAAAGGGACACCCGTGCATATATTCGTTGATATGCATTCGTTGTGCTGCGATGACCACTTAGGTAGAAGATCAACATCTAGTATTTAGAAACTCCCTTAGGACATCACTCACCGATGGCTCTATCGCGTCTGTAGTGCTGCGGTACGGATTGGTAAAGTAAATTCTGACATCTCACCGCATCCAGCCGAAGCATGTCATCAGATGTACCTGTCGCTTCTCGATTTAGGAAGACGAAATCCTTTTTTTTGTAATGGGCCCCTAGCTTAGAGAATATGTCGAATGGACATTCTAAGCGACATAGTGCGGCATGATCGCGGCACAAATCAAGACTGTCGAGAATGCGCATACGTTCAGAGAGGCATTTGAATACCTTACTGTCCGGGTGGCGGTTAAGAACAAATGGGGCGCCAAAGTATTCGATCAAGATTGAATATACTAATTCGTGGAATCCTTCTTTATCCTTTGCTGACGTTGTGATGTGTTTGATAAGATGGCATTGGCAGGCTTCCGCAACCATGGGGAGTGCGTAAACAACGGCCGAGAGGAATTCATCTAGGATTCCAGATCGGTCATCTTCAGTCTGCTCGCAGCTATTCGTCACCAGACTGACTGGCCATTCTGAAAGGAAACACGATCCAATATAACGAATAGTAATGCGATCGTCAGATCCGAGTTCATTACTTGCGATGAACGTGTCCCAGGTGACTAATTCATGGAACGTTTTCTCTTCATTCTTCAGGTAATTGTAGAGGATATCAAACTCGGAGACCGACATTGTCCACGAGCACACAAAAAAGCCTCGTGTTTCAGGTGTCGCGCTGCGCTCCGCTAAGGAGGGATATCGAGAATTCTCCATACCAAAAACCTTCTGTAGCTCGTCATTAGACACCATCAAAGATCTGGTCATCAATGACTCCCAAACCCAGATCTGGTCGAACCCGTATCGGCTGTCGCTGTCAGGCAAGAGACAGGCAAGCTTCCAGCGGAGGCATGTCTTTGCATCATCGTCGTTGATGCCGAAGGAATCCAGATGGAGCTCGGGGTACTTCGATAGATTACAGAAGATAGTGTCCCAAATCTTGTCGGCAATCCTGTTTGCGCCCACATAATAAGCATTATCGAGTAAGCGAGGGAGCCAAAAAGGCTGCTTAGACCGGTCTTGTGCACTCATCGCTGGATGCCTGGAATTAGTTGGCAATAAACGTAAAGAAGAAAAAAACTGTGATATATATCCGAGCACCATTAGTGCGGACAAGGAGGTGCGTGCCCGAGTTTCAAAGTAGCCGTTCCTTGCGCTGGGTAGCAGGTTTGGGCGAAATTGAGGAAGGAACTACGTGAGGTAAAAATAGGTGGTACTTGTTGCAGGTTAAGGCGTCATTAGATCACCTAAACCAGCAATAAGGAACAGCTACGAGTACATTCTATCAAAATGATTAAGCAGTAGATTGATGAAGTTCTAAGGGCTAGAGTTGGTGGGCTTTTATTACGGATAAGAAGTGATTAATCGATGGGTAAGAGGCGATGGACCAAGAGAATGTTCTGTCTTAGCACCTGCATCTTAATTTTGAATTGGCAGACATATCACTGTGTTTACTAGAAATATGGTTTTCTCATTAAATTTTGAAGAGATTGAAATATCACGCTTCCTTCGAAACACCAGCCCTAGTCGGAACAGTGCCTTTGAAATGTATTGCCGTATCAGACACCTTTGTCGAACCATTGTCAATCTCCTCGTTAAAGAGCACACCTCCATTTTCTAGGATGTTACGACGATGCCAAGGTCCAATGAAAACACCATTGGGATCAACTCTTTCCCGAATCTTTCGCCACTGCTGTATCTTGCTGCCATACATTTGCTCAATATCTTCCCCTGTTGTTTGAAAGTTCTTTGCCCAGTGAGGACGGCCACCGAGCTCTCGCATTAGATACTCAAACGCCTCATAGTAACGGATGTAGGTAGGAGGGTCGTGATAATAAGGTCGGTAGAGGGTAGCATTGAGGTACAGTGTCGGGCCATCGTCAACTGTTGGGTCGAGATATGGCCGGCTGTTAGGTGTTGCAGAAGAGTTATCAGAAACCCGGACTTCAATTGGGGCATGCACCCATACGTCCTTGGCGGAGAACGGGATGCCATGTGGCACGTATTCTGGGTCAGAGGGTGGTAGTTGATTTAACCAACTGCTAAGCCGCCGCAAAGCCTCGGGTCCCTTGTGTAGTGGAATTGCCCATTCATTAACGTACTGGGAGTACAGACAATTCATGAGTAATGCCTGGCGGCTAGGCTGGATCGCTTGGGTCTTTGAGCCGTTGGAGAAGCCGAACTCCATGCCAAATACAAACCACTCGATCCAGGGGAGGACACGTGGGACGTACTGTGCAACGTAGAGTAAGTTGTGGTAGACATAGTAGCCAAGAGCTCCACCATAGTAGGATCTTGGGGGATCTACAGGTGCCTCTGATGTTTTTTCTGCTTGCCAGACTACGGCACGCCGTGTGTAGGGATACCACCAAACTCGAACGAATTCAGCCCGAGTCCAAAGGCCCTTGTCCCAAGCACGAATCATTTTGGAATCAGAGTCGATAACTTGCTGCCATTTCAAGGTGAATTCGGGTACGGCTTGGAAAGTGACCTCAGTGATAATCCCTAATGCACCAAGAGATAGCACGGAGGCGCGAAATAGCTCCGGGTCCTCGTCAGGGGAACAGAACCGTGTCACTCCATCAGCGGTGGTTATTCGTAATGATAAGATACTCTCGGACATGATACCGTGCTTGAGGCTAGAGCCATGGGTACCCGTGGATATGGCACCAGCAATGGACTGCTGATTGATGCTTCCAAGATTGGGCATAGCGAGCCCATGTTTAGCCAATTCGTCGCAAAGCTGGTATAGGCGTATGCCCGCCTGCATCACCACAACACCGGAGTTTTCATCGAGGGACAGAATGCGGTTGTACTTATCGAGATTCACGAGCCAAGAAGAGGTACAAGTCAGTGCATTAGGAGAATGGCCACAGCCAGTGGTCGTGATACGGCGGTGGCATCGATGAGCTAGCTTCACAATCTTCTCTATCTCTGCCAGGGTCTCAGGCTGGAAGTAAAGGTCCGGCCGAGATAGAAAAGTCTTGGCCCAGGTGCTGTGGACGTGGTGAAGCTTTGGGCTGAAGGGAATTCCATCATCACACTTAGAGAGTTCGGCGGTAATGAGGGGATCCATCGTGGGTGAGATACGATCGCAATCAACTTGTTAGAGCCAAAGATGATAAGTGGCAATCCTGGCTCAATGAGGGGCCTTTTTGAGTTTATAAGTGCTCAGGCACTATACTCATAGATGTTTACAACTGACAGTTTTCAAGAGATCGTCTCGTTATAGCACGATAGCTAAATATTCAAAAATAGTGACGGAGATAGTATTCCATCGTGCGAAGCTATACAAACGATGAACGATAGGCCAGATACCAAAAGGAAAAAAAAAAAAAAAAGTTCCCCGCGGTTGACGCCGTCCGAGTGGGAGCAGAGAACAAGATCGGGCAGATCGATAAACGTTTTAGGGTGTCTTGGCATGCGCGACATTATTGTATCAGATTTGAGGCTGCTGATTGGTTGAAGAAACCGGTTCAACCCGGCTTGGCTTATTAATCCTTTGTCCTCGCTCGTTTTATCTAAGTCAGATGGTATAAATCGATGAACTTGTCTGCAGGTTACGCATTTCAATACCTTCTGTCAGAAACAGCATTCCTGTCTCCGGAATCTTTTCAGGCCTGGGGATTAGATAATCTCGATGGTGTTTAAGTCTCCGATTTTATGGATTAAAATGTGATTATTGTGCTCGGCTTACACTATAGCTCCTGTCAAATTATCTGGGCAGTTTCGCAGATATCTGGTACTGTGAGAGCCGCAACAGTCTGCTAGAGTTCGATGGATAGGTCTTGAATGCGCCGAGACAGTTTCCTTAATCAGTGCTCGGAAGAGCCTGATTCATCTTGGCGAAGGTTACCAAGTAGTATCTACTACTCCTAAACAATATCAATGTACCACGCGCCTAATATAAATGATCTATCTGTTTCCTTAACTTTTGAGTTAAATAAAGCTACTTCTTGGTTTTGGGTTATCTAGATAAAAGACAACGAGAACATTATGTGCCTATGTAGGTATTAAAAGCTATTGATGATAGTCTAGTATTAGAAGCTTAGTGTCCTTAGACGGGATCATTAAAAATTGAAGTTATGTATGCTCGTTTGTAGGTTCCTCGCCTTTGGAAATTTCAAGTTCAATGGATGTAGGACCTGATGGAAATTTCAGGTTCCTTAGGGCATTACCACTTGAAGGCACCTGCCTTCTCGTTCTTCGCTGCACTTAACAGAACCTTGGAAGGTTTGCACCTTCCCGGCTTAACACGCGTTTAGGTAATTCTGTTACCGCTGACCGAAATAGGTATCTACGTAGCTTTACAATGGAAGCCACTACTTCGATTTGAGGTCAGCTATATTGACTGGCGCTATTGCGGACTTACAACAGTCACTCTGCCTTTCTACTACACTTCAGTCAACTTCCCGCAGGCTGACACCCTCGCCTTCCCCCCGGGATATATTTCGCCTGACACAATCATTCCCTGCGCCCATGAATATTCTTACGGACTGTATCGTTACCATTTGAGGCGTCTGTGTATCCTGTGCCTGGAACACAGATTGAGGCATATTTGTTGTTTATTTTCGTGATCGGTTCTCTGGTTGAATATCATCATGTTCTACAGTCACGAGAGTATGCACTGTCGACTTCTTGAGTCTTTCTAAAAGTTAACCGAGGTGCATAGTCCTAACGAGCCGCCAATATGGTGTTGCTACCATTTGGTAAGCTACGGTTTATTGCTTTCCGTGTGCTGGTATCGAGAAACATGGCGGAGTATTGCTGATGCGTGCTAGGCTTGTTGCAACCATTGGCAACAGGTCGGGTACGAGGAAGGTAACCCGCAAGGCTATACAAGAGGTCGACGTACAAAGAGCGTGCGGAAAGATTCTTGAGCCAGGTGCACCTATTGCATTGCGACTACAGGGCAATCTTTTGTACGGTGTCTCGCGTGTGCATAATCAGCAATGCACCTATCTGATTGCCGATGCCAAAAAGACCCAGGACCAAATGAAGTTTTTCTTCAATGCGTATTCCGGCAACCAACTAGATCCCGAAGCCGGGAAGGCAAGGTAAGCACCTGCCACCTGAAATTTGAGCAAACTAACCTCAGGGTAGACGAGAAAACATTCTAATCGAGAACGATCCTGCATTCGATCCCAAGATGCCTTTACCCAAGTTCGATCTCGAGACCCTGACTATTAGCACCCATTTTTGTAGCCAGAAGACGTCATCTCAAATGTCTCCCCAAAGCTCTCAATTATCGGGTTCGCAAAGCCCCGGACAGGGCTTTGCAATTCAGCTCGATATTGATCATTCAAGCTCCTCGGGCCACCCTGGATCTCCATTCGGCCTTGAAGGCCTATCTTCAGCACAAAAACCTGGTGATGAGCCGCTTATTTTCCATCAAGATGATGATGTATTCGGTATGCAAGGTGACTGGGGCCTTGAGATTGATGAGAATGGAAATATTATTGAATCAGCAGAATTGCCAGTGGCAAATGAGGAACCGCAGCTCCCTCCCCTCCCACATACTCAATGGGGGGACGACATGCCAGCCAATGTTGCACAGTTCGATGAACAACCTGTATTCGACAACCAAGGCGACATCGCTATGCAAGAAAATTCGCTTCAAGATGTAGAACCCTTTCCTGAGAGTCGGATGCATGGCGCATGGCAAGACGACGAGCAGCAAACTGTCCGACAAGCGCTAGGTCGCAGAAAGAGAACTTTCCAGAGAGACGAGGAGACTCAACTTTCTCGAAATGTCCTTCGTGATTGGCAGTCTCGCTATCCAGAACAATGCGCCGATCGCGCAAAGGGCTCAGTCTCTGCAACACGGGCGAAAAGAAACGCGATGCTACTTACTTTCGGTCTTGGAATTGGTAACATCGGCCACAGCATTGGTGTGCCAGGACTGGTACACCCTTTAGCTGTTGAGTACTCTGGTGATGTATTGTTTACGACTATGACTGGGATTGAAGTCGAGGAGCCCCGTGGAAGGCGTCGCACTGCATCAGAAGCAATTGAGGACGACAAACAGCAGAATGAACGACGCGTTAGACCCAGAATAATGAAAGACGAAAAAGCGAATGAACAGGCTAGGGCTGCCTACGAAGACGACATCATGAACCTTGATGATCCTTCTGATGGCATTATCCAAGAAGTGGGAAGAGAGGCCGAGCACCCCATGTCCGATCATTTATCTTCTACACTTTTGCCTTGGAATCGGGGTTCTTCAGCAGTCCCTGGCTCATCTGCCCGGGCTTCTCGTTTGGTCCAGCAGGGCCGTGATCTCTCTAGCCCCTTGGGTAAGCGCGGCGATCCCCAGGATATTGTGCGTTACAGTGACGATGCACCCATGGGCGACTTTGGAAGTGACGGCAACTTCGGAGGTGGACTTGGATCGGCGGACTCCTCTTTCGATGGAATGCAAGCTCCTGATCTCATTTCCAAAGGTTGTGGACTTGAAGTACAGCTTACAGCACAGGAGATTCAAGCACAGAATGACCGTCTCTTTGCACAACTCGACACGGAGGGGTATAACTTTATGAACTTCATTCAAGACGCTGTGAATCAAGATGGTGAGCGTCGACGAGACGAAGACTTCGACATGAATCGCAAGTGGCTTGCATTTGATGATTTGTTTATCCCGCGAGTTACCCTACGATCGACGGCTGCGCAGGCTTTCTATCATACATTGTGCCTTGTCACAAAGGACAGAATACGCGTTGAGCAGGATGAGGCTGGGCAGAAACCGTTTGGTGCTATCTGGATTGGGGTGAAGGAAATTGCTGATGACATCTAACGAGGAAGGATCCTTTCATCGAGGTTTTTGCGATTGTGGTCGTTATGACATTGCGAACTCATTCATACTGGCTTTTGTACGACGGGACGGATCAGATGGAAAAATTAGGGCACAACGGAACTTTCAGAAGAGAAAGGCGAAAGCATACGAATGGACGCATGATATCTGGGGAGACTTATACTCACTATTTATGGCTTTTGCGGAATTGATGCCAGGTTACGGCAGATGGTGCACACACGTTCGCCAGCTCGATTTGTTATTGGTCTCATATCCAGGAAGACCGGCTAGCTAGGCTTCGTCAACTGAAAGTAAGAGGTATTTTCGAACAAAATAATAAAATCGCTTTCATCGAAAAAGGCTTGTGTTGTTCATGCCTAATTGTCGAAGGCGTATGGGCATCTTTCCACTAGAGCATGAAATACCTCATGGTTGCTATGCTTACAATGCACATTTTATTGCTGCTAACATATACTAAACGAATAACGATGTAACGGCATTGCTACCTTAGTCAGAAGTGTCGTCATCATCGCCCATGCCTTCACGATCCTCAAATTTCATAAACTCGTCATCCGGAACTTCATTATTCATTACAATCTTCCAGGCTTCCTTAACGGCAGCTAAACTCGTGTCGTCGAATGCTAGACCAACTGATGGAGATGGAAACTCGAACACCGTGGCGCTGCCTTGCGACTTTACCACTGGCTCCCGAGCACTAGTTCCCTGCTCATAGTACAGTTTGTAGAGAACATCAGCCTCGGGCCCGTCAGGTATGGTCTCTATTACCCGTAACACACAATCCAATGCGCCGTCAAGAGTTTTATGAGACTGCGGCACGGCTTTCATAGTCATATATATGACACCTGTGAACGTCAAGGCTGGTTAGCAAGTTCATTCAGCCAATGGCGATCTGAGATTGAAAAAGTATGAGTTGGTGCAATCAGTTTGTCAGAGGTTGTTATTCGTCAAAGCAAAGCTCAGACAATGTAGATAAGTATTCGATTTGTTGGATCATCATAACACCAAAGGTGCCTCAAATAGAAGGAAATTCGACTTACTTTGACCTTCGGGGCATTCTCCAGTATCACTGGAGTGCACAAATGCATAAATTGGAGGGTCCATAGAGAAGACAATGACGGTCACAGCTGGCTTTGGATAGTCTGCCAAGTGGTCAAATAGCGAGTCAAGCGGTGAGTCTATGATGGCCACGAGTCTCGCGATTGTGTGTGAGTCTGTTGAGCAAGTCTGTTGCGAAGAGACAAAGGCGGTGGTCCGGATCGAGGCTTTATTCGACAAATTGAGGGTTACCTCCCTGCCATTACCTTGCTCGTTTATAGATGCCTCAGTATCGAGCATGTAAATGCCACCACCAACTGCTCCAGCGCGACATCCTACCTGGGCAATCTCAGATACCCCACCCCACTTGGGATATACAGCACAGAAGCCACGCCCGAATAGTCCCATGGAACTAATATGGCGGTGAATCATGGCCAAGCCGTCCTTCACGGTGACCTTTTCATCTAATGTAAGAGTCAATGCAAGGATACTGTCCCGAAGATCTTGTTCATCGAGTTTGAACTCGTCAACCAGGAGCTCGGAGAGTGGCTTGTTAGCCTTTTCTTGCCAGACGGGCTTTTGCTCGTCTGAGTCATGGTCAATCACGAATTTCAGAAACCTCATTAGTTTGCGCTTTGATCTGGCCGGAATATGCCGTGCAAGAAAGATGTCCTCACGACTGCTAGGTATTCGGGCTAAAGATGCACCATCTGTGTCTGTTGTGGAGTAGATAAAGAAGGAGGGTCGTACAGCCAAAAACTCAACTTGTCGGTAAGCCTTTGATGCGACGAGTTGGGAGAGTAGCTCCGACTTGGTATGGATGATCTGTGGAGCTAAGGCGAGAGAATAAGCTCTCGGGAAAGATAATCCCTTTGCCTCGGCATCAGAATGCTTCCACACATGGGCATTGCGAATGAAATTAGGTCCCTCCTTAGATGACGGTGTAGCAGTTGTTGCAGAGTTGTCCACATTCGCGGCGCCACTTGGTCCAGCAACGGGTTCGCCAGTGTCATTTGTCGATGAGGGGGGCTGGTCTAGCTGTTGTGCGGCACTCCCGCCAGCGTAGGCCTGAGCCCATGCATCAGCCTCTTGGAGGCTAAGCGCAGCGTCATGTTCGCCGTAGAAATCATTCTTATCGAGGTGAATTACACGCTTATTGGACCGCGACAGGGCCCTTTATTGTGGCATGCTAGGTCAGTCAGATCGACAGCGCCGACAAGGTAAAAGTGTGTAGGGTGGGAGGCGGGATAGAGTGCTTACAGCGCAAGAAGAGATTGCGAGAGACCTGTGCCACAGATGACAACGTCCCACGTCTCTTCGTCGAGTGATTCCATCGTGGGAAGAAGCTTGGAAGATATAGAGATTTGAAATCAGGCGGCGCAATTTTTGATGAGAAAGAAGCTTGAAGTGGAGACTTCCATGGGCCGATGTAAGACCGCGTTTGCATATGAGTATTTATTATGGGTCCGGTTAATTCCCGGCTAAGCTTGGCATTGAAATTTATCTGGTGAAAGCTTTGTTTCGGCTCGTTTTCTCTTCTTAACAATCACCGCTTGCTACAGCTGGCGCTTTGCTGTTGTATATCCCACAGTAGCGTTGGTCATTTGAGTCACCTTTCAGTAGGTTTCTCGTTCTGTCGAGCGGCAGACCAATTTTTATCGTCCCGTATCTACTGTCCTAGATTCTCGCAGCCTGATAGGATGGTTCGAAGGGTTGATACATCTTTTTGCTCATTATTTCAGTCTGTGCTACCCTACCGCCTAGTCTATGGATAGCTCGGTATCGGTATATCGTGTAAATGAGAGCTGTAGCGGATTTAGGGGAATCGCCCCTTGCGGGTTGATTTAAAGACACATCAGCACGGATCACCACCCAGGTTCAACGGGTCGTCCTGTCGGTTTCGAGGCGAGCATGCTTGAAGCTTGGGCTAAAGCTAGAATTTGTTGATAAGGGTGCCCCCTAATATTTCTGGCCACTTAGTTTATTTAACCTTCGCTAGCCATTGTGAGTGTGGATTGGATGGGACTGGAAGCCCATGGTGGCTCACCAGACGCCAAGATATGGCAGGCATTTTACAAACCCGGTGTTCAAGGTGTAATGTCCGGGTTTGCTATACAATACACGTAGAAGAGGGCTTCTGAAACATGTATCATGACAACGCTTTGATTAACATGTTACAGCACCCGTCAACGTGCACAACATCTGCTGATTAACCACATCACAGGCCAGGGAGCGCTGCTGTAGCGTCTGAACTTTTAAGACGACAGAAATAGATTTTTGGGATGATAAGCTCGGACCTACAATACCGAAATGATGTCGGTAATAAATAGTAAGCGTACATCTTATTATACTACGGCTTGCGGCTCCATGAAGGAACATCTATAGGCACCTGCTATAGGGTTTGTAGGGTCTTAAATGCCGCCGTCTATTACTCACCTTATCGTGTCCAAGATTTAGACTACCCAAGCAAGAAGCAAAAAACTTCACGATGGTATAGAAATACGCTAGGTCAAAGGAGCACTCCACAGGCGGAATTATCGAAATCCTATGATGGGTCTACGCGAGGCACCCATTTGCTCTTATCCCCGTTAGTTAGAGATGTGGGATTGAATTACCTCGGAAAATTAAAATGAGAGAGCAGCCGATTCGTGCTGGAGCCACCCCCATTGCTCCCCATCACAATTCAACAGTAAACGAGATCAGAACAATGTAATACGAGAGCAATAGTATTCTCCAAAATGTGACTTTGACATGCATGCGAACAGGAGAGGGCCGGGGGCGAGAAAAAACACTTACTTGGCTTCTTGTTCTGGCTCTAACTATGGGGAATTAGCGTAGGCCCAGACTTGAAAGACAGTTGCTAGTTGTATTCAGCTGTACGAATGCGAAAAGGCAAAAAAGAAGAACGGGGCATGAGTGTGGCAGTGACAGCAAAGCGACAGTGTCTCATCTGCAAGCTATTTAGTGATTCACAGGGGTCTTTTGAGATAGCCGCTAGCCTGAATGGGTAATACTGAAGTAGAACCTCGTATACCTATTGTATGGCTGCGTCTCTGTGAATACCTAGGTAGAAACTGTCTATCGCACTTCCTAAAGCTTGAGACGAAAATTGACACATCTCGTCACTTGTATATATCCATTCCAGATGATGAGATAAAACAGCCTCTATGCAGCCTGCTGAAGGGTGATTGGCGCTAGGTCATCTTTGGACAATTGAAGACAGGATGACGACATCCAAATCAAACTTGGTCAAGATGCCCCAGGAGGCAGGTGCACCAGGTAATGAGTGAGCTGCGCGATATGCCATACTCAGCCTAGGTAAGTACGCAGCAGGCGGGACCAAGCAGCCGCTACGATCATCAGCTTGCAATATCGTCATTCATTGGGTCATATGCTTTCTTCCCCTTACGCTAAGTGAGTTGTTGTTCACTGGACCATTTTTGAGCATCATACATACAATAGTACATGAGCAGATAACTCAGGTAGTCATGATGAATGATTGTAGTAATGACTCCAGGTACACATATAGAGTAGTTGGGGCTTACTGTCGTTGGCTCTATAAGCGTTCCATTCTATTCCGATGGCAGTGCCCAACATATCGCGCATTCTACATACCCCATCTCATCACTACTCATCGACCCCTGTCAGAGCGTGCGGTTAAGAAAAGTAAGCCCCCATGTTCAACTGATCCTTTACTGGCGTCCAGACCAGCGACCAGCGATCATTGGCGGCCGTCAGACAACTCCACTTAATCCCGAGCGGCAAGGAAGCTCTTGCTCTTCCACTCAACTTACTTAGTCTTGTCTTATTCAACCTATCCGATTCCCACCTACAGCATACACGTACCTGTCTATTTGCATTCACGCTTTATCAGTCGTCTATGTGACGCTGTCACTTTCACATAGAATATTCGATGTCATAAATCATAAATCCGATCAAACCTTAAAGCCACCCAACCAACGGTGGGTCCAATCTTACTACGAGACTCGGCCGGATATCGAAGCGCGCGCGCTGCCCAAGACAAAGCATCTACGCCATAAGTCTTACCACCATTTACTTCTATCACGCAACACGGCGAGAGAAGTAGGCGTCCACCAAACGAGCATTGATTTCCGACTTTGCCAGCCCACCTACCGTTTCAAATGTCCGTTTTCCTCGGTTAAGCGTAGTAACGGGTTCTCGCGTCTCTTGGGCCTCCAGGTCCACCAGTCGTCAAGCTGGATTCGTAAGTGTGATTTTGTGCAACATGTTCTGCGCCAATTGTGTGCGGCCCCGTCGGCAACTAGCAATCTAAAACGAGCTCATTGCTGCGGCCAGCCGTGTCGAAGTTGCGACCTCGGACACTGCGTAGAAACCTAAAGACATGAAGTCGTAGGCTAATGAACTGTCCCTCAGCTTCGCCCAAATTGCTGCTTGGTCGCAGCACCGACCCGCGAGTCCCTCTCGGAAGCGGACTTCTATGGGCCACTTCCGATCGCTATCGAGCATGAGCCCTTCCAACGCTACTTCTCGCTCCAGACCACCAGCAAAATCCTTGTCTTCGTCCAATGTCTTCGAAGTCATGGTCCAGAATGGTTCCGCCTCTCTAGCTCCGCCTCAGCTCAAACGAATGCCATCTTCGCAGTCCATTATGGAGGATGCAGATCATAGTACGCTTCCCGATCCTAGAGTGAGGGCCATGTCCCCCGCGGATGGCGCTGCCAGTCCCGTGCATCATCCAGATCTCGACCAGGAGGTGGCTGCGTTAAGCACAAAACTCATCAACGCAATAAATCATCAGACCACCCTCGACGATACGCTTTCCGCAACGCGGCAAGAACTGGATACTTCGCGGGACCGAATAGTCGAGTTGGAGGCCCTCGTCAAAAAACAACGAGAGATTCTGTCCGGGGAGGCCTGGGTTCCGCGAAAAACCATCGAATCCGAAAGAAGCAGGTTGCTTGCGCTAATCACAGCAGAAAAGAACCAACGGTTAGAAGTCGAGAAGGACAAGAAAAAGATCGAGCAGGAGCTGGAAACATTAACTGTGTCACTTTTTGAGGAGGCTAATAAAATGGTGATAACAGCCAAAGAAGACGCCAAAAAGGAACAAGATGTGCTGCATCGGAAAAACGAACAACTTAAGGCGCAATTAGCTGATACAGAGGGCCTCTTAAAGTCGCAACAAGAGCAGCTTGCGCAGCTCAAGCTTGTCATGGAACAGATGGCAGCCGATCATGATGATCACAGCGGGACCGCACCATCATCACCCGGATTTAGCAAGTTCGACCCAAAAGATGATGAGACGCAGATTTCCGAGGGGGCCTCGCAGTCCGGCGTTTTAGAATCATTCGTGCCTACGTACCCAACCAATCTACCTCATATCATTCACCCAGTTCTACGCACCGATCTCACAGCATATGACGACTTCCTGTCTCTCATTAAAACTTCCAAGAGAAACTCGTCTCGGGTCTCTTCTGGGTCATATACTGGCCTCCCTATCCTTAGTTTCGCTGGGAATACCGCCATTTCACTTGCGTCGAATGCCTCTTCAACCTCATTATCCACTGTTGGAACGCCTGCTTCTACGAATGTGTCCCCCCAAACACCCAATACTCCTGCCTCGGCCATTAGTAATGGATCTGCAGCCCCTTCTACCCCTCTACCGCCTCTGAAAGAAACCAAGTTCTATAAAAGGGCTCTAGCTGAGGACATCGAGCCAACACTCCGTCTGGATATCGCCCCAGGCCTGTCTTGGCTAGCACGGCGGTCTGTACTGAGCGCTATGACAGAAGGGACTTTGGTAGTGGAACCGATACCTACCAGCGGTCCTTTCACATCTATCAGCAAGCCCCAGCATTATCCGTGCTCTCTTTGCGGCGAAGCACGAAAAGACGAGCCGCATTTACGTAATCACCGGTTTAGGACAAGCGAGTCGGAATCAGCCCAAAGATACCCCCTATGCCAGTACTGTCTTTCACGCGTCCGCTCAACATGTGATTTTCTGGGATTTCTTCGCATGGTAAAAGACGGCCACTGGCGCGCAGATAACGCCGATTCCGAACGGGGCGCCTGGGAAGAAAGCGTCAGACTCCGGGACCAAATGTTTTGGAGTCGCATTGGCGGTGGTGTGGTGCCGGCTCGTGACAGCCACTTGCAACCTGCCGAGAAAGCGACGCGCACTAGCAATGAAGCATCACGGCTACCTAGAGAAGCCAATACTGCAAAAGAGTCTTCGGGCACCTCTGGAGTTTCCAATTCGTCGGATGCGGCGCTCACATCAGACGCACTATTGAGGGGAAAGAAGACGCCAGAGCCAACGACACCGACCCCTCGTTCAAACGTCGAGACTATTAATTCCCGCGAAAAGGATCACAGCCAGCTCGAAGCGAGCACTACTGAGGCTAACAGTCACCTGGGAGACTCGATGACGGAGCATATCAAAGATCGCGGCCAAAGCCAACGATTATCGCTCACGATCCCCAACCCTTCGGAGGATGAGCCGAAGGCCTGAAAGCCGACTACTAGTTCAATATGTCCCCCATTTACCTTCAAAAGCCGTGAATCGGCACTTATGCATTATCTTACGAACATACTTAATTACTAAGGCCAGATTTTGGTCCATCATGTGTATAGCACCGTCACCATGGGAAGGGCGATGATTCTGACTCGGCGCCTTGTTTTATTGTTTATTAGCATTGGAGCATCATGGGAATACAGGGCGTTTTTTTTGTTTTGGGAAGATTCTGGTCTGCTCTTCAGAAGGGGAGAGCAAACATATATGTCACCTTCCCGGGCATAGCAAATCCGGGACTGGACTTGGGGAAACGGCCTTTGGATTTGTTTTGGAATGCGTGCATTTTGGGATTGGTGGTGGGGTCCGGGGCGACGAGCATTGCATGGCGGATTTGATCCGCGCCTGGTCTGACGGACAGCCCAGTTGTAAATTTATATGGAAAGGAACGAATAACGGGGAGCTGCCTGCCAAGGTAGAGTTCATTTGTGTTGTTTGCCCCCCTTATTAAGTTCAGTAATGACATGGTATCCTGTGGCCCTGTGGCCAGAATGATGATAGTTCGCGACTTATGCCTTGCCTGTGCTCCATAATGATAATGATATATACAACGACTAACTGGATATACTATAGACGAGGCGTGTTGCTTAATATCATTTCGCAGTCTAATGTCCTACATCTCTACGATTCATACAACACTTGCCACTACAATGTGTCTTGGGACAAGGCTGTCATGTGCTAATCTTAGAGACCTACTAGTAGCAATGTGATGTGAATCAAACCGGCACTAGGCGGCTAGATCTTCTGTGATGTTGGGCATGCAATAGCATGTTGTTTTAGCGTAACGGTGACCCCGTGCGGAAGTATTTCCCCACCCTTCTAAATCTCTCGCTGTCTTGCTCGGTGAGGGGTCTTTTCAAGTAAATTGAGCCATGCGGGCGAGAAGGATAAGGCACGTGGTGAGATAGGCACCGGTAGGGACGGAATCGGAGACCGCTTATCTATCTCTTAAGTAAGCCGATTTGAGATATATATACTATAAGATATAATAATATTATTTAGCACTTGTTCTACAGAGTAGGTAGGTACTTGGACTTGGTTGTATTATGGATGGCCTGAGCAATCAGGCAATAAGCTTAATTTGTCTGGAAGACAGTGGCAGAGTGGTACGCTAGGCAAGTCTCGATGCCCTCGGCAACAGGAAAATGGGGACCAGGTAGGTGCTCCGGGCAGGCAATGCAATGCAACGCCGGCCGCAATAGCACCACTAGAATAGCACCACTTCCCTCCTCAACCTCGTAAAGCCTGCCTGCCTCCAATTTGCCGAGAACCACCTTCTCTGGCGGCAATCGAGGACGCCTCCCCATGCAATGCACATTCAATCTCGACTCGAGACGCAACCACCCACCTACCTTACCTAATTGCATGTATGATATAAAGTAGTGGCGCGTACTGCTATCAGACGAGGCATAACAGCCTGCATTTCGCCTTGCGTCATGCCGCATATGGGCGCAGGGCGAGCCGTATCTAAGCAGGACGGTTCTGCAGTTGGGGCTTCGACGAACGAATGGCCGCTTGCTTTTGTCTGACTGCACGAGATGACCGACTTACTTACGAGTTTCCTCCGTATCTTACACGAGGCTACCTGAACAGCAAGCAGTCTAGGACTTGCGGTCGGGTTTCGGGTTCGGGCGGCTTGTCTTGATCTTCTTACACTTCGTCAGCTATTGGACGATTTGGATGATGCGGCGCTCTCCGCAGCAGTATCTGGTCTTATCAGCAGCACGGTTCCAGCCATAATCGTAGCAGAGTCGTCTCGAGGAGCGAGCTGTCGTATGAACAAAAGATGCTACACTACCAATTTCAGGGATTATCGCTGCCGACAACTTAGTCCCGACTTTTTTTCTCTGACATTACCCCAGGACTAACTGGGTCCCTACCTAGGTAATTGTTCTCCCCTTACACTACTTAAGTGCCTTGCTTTTCCTAGTGTCCAATGGCGCAACTGAGTGTCACAGCGAATCGAAGCAAGAAGAATTGCAACCTATCACATATTCCGGCGTACGAGATCACACCGTACTGCATAAGCCTTGGTATCTCAACATTCACGTACATACTGTAGGTATCTGTTGATTGTGTATATTAACCCAGCTCCACACAGTAATCTCAGTTCGTCAAGATTGACCATATATAATTAGTAAGAGACACTATGGCGACAATTGGAGCACACTAGACTACATAGGGGGATGTCCTCGGCTGAGATGGACCGCTTCCGACCGAACTTGCGAGGGCTTGTTACTTATTATACATTTCTTAGCTTCTTGATATGCTCCTATGTGAGTAGGTCAAGAGGTCCGGGGTCCGGTCGGCTAGTTATGCAGAGCCATGCATAGCTGCAAAGGCGCAATCCTTCCGGGCGATACACCTGAAATCTCCAAAATCTTACGGGAGAAGCGAACGTTGTAGCCAGGACTTCTACTCTGTCGTTCTTTGGCATAAACTGCAGGTGCCATGGATTAGTGCTAATCAGGTGATGCTTGAGAGTTCTTACTGGCCTACCAGTGCCGACCGCTTCTACATGCACATGGCCAGAATGGATGGGGTATTCTGCTTCAAGTTAAATATCTGATCGTCGAAAACACGCGGCAATGAGCCAAGTTCCTTCATCCATCCATCTCAATGTCTACCATACCCACTCGTCCCCACAATACGCTCTCTCGCAAGCCCACGATACCCCTGGTCAGACCCTGTTCTCTCTCCGTTTCGACGGCCTGACAGTTCTCAATGTCAGTTCGATGTTGAATCGAGCTTGGACAAGAATTCTTCTTTACTTATTTACACGAACCCTTCCCTTGCCCGCGATCTAATTCCCTGTCGCCCTCGTTCACATCCTCTCTATGCATCTTGGCGGCTTGACTGGCACATCTACTGCACCAGTAAGTGATTCGATGTTAAAACAGACGAGGTACAGCCACGCTCACGCACCATCTCTTTTTCGCCTAGCTGGGTTGAATGACTTGCACTAACTAGCCCAGCCGCATAGTACCAGCCAGATCTAAGGTTAGGGTAGTAGTAATAACATTTGCTTGCAGATTACTAGTAGAACGGGTGGGTGCAGCATTGCCATATCACTCCTTGAGCCGTCCCATTCGTTTTCGGATTGCCAATAGTGTTAAAGCTGACTGACAAGACAGGAAGGCAGGGAGAAAACAAAAAACAGAGAGAGGACGTGGTTGAAGTAGCAAGGCACCCGTACACATACGGAGCAGTACTGGACATGACCTTTTAATCATACACTCACCCTCTATCTACGGTATCATACAATTTATTACCAGATACCAGCCACGGTCAGAGTCTACCGTCACCTTCGGGTCATTGTTCGGGTCCGCTGCCGATACTACAGAGGCTTATTATTAGATCAAGGGGATCCAGAACATTTCTTTCAGACGTTGTGCACGACGAATCGGTATTAGTCAGACTGAAGCTGATGCTGCGTCCCACCGGGACATAGACGCCTGCCTGCCTGCCTGCCTGCCTGCACGCTGCCGGGACCTTCGCGGCATCTCACGTTTCTCTCACGGCAACCTTAATTCACCCCGAGCCGCCGTGGTGGAACGAAGCCGTCTCCCGTAGACTTACACGACTATCTATCTAGGTAGCTTTCCGTATCCATATACTTCACGAGCCCAGTTGCCAATTAGACGTTCCGCTCGGTAGCGCCGGAGGAGACGAGTGTCTGCCTGCCGCCTCGATTGCCCACCATGAGCATGTCACCGGGCTTCGAAAACACACCCTCTCCGAATGCAGTCTCTCCGTCTATGTCTGTGTCGCCTTCCACCTCCGGCACCCCAGCTAGTGGTACCGTGGTGCCTGCGCCGCAGCCTGTAAAGCGCCGTGCCCCAATCGCCTGCCGAAGGTATGGATCCCACAGTATTCAATCTGCCGCCGCGTAGATCAACCCCGAAGTATACCAAGTTTGCTGACTGACTCTCGATTATAGATGTCGTCGGTTGCGCAGCAAGTGCCTGCACGACAAGGCCCCGCCGTGCAAGGCTTGTAAAGAAGCTGGCGTGCCTGAAGAATGGTAAAACCTTCTATCGCACTCACCGCCGAGAAGTCAGGCGCTTCGTTCGATGATGCTAATAATGTTGTTGTTGCAGTACGTTTCCAAGCCGTGGGGACCTGGATCAGGACCGTGCGTTTCGCCATCCTCGGCAGCGAGCCGACAGGAGAAACAAACTCGAGATCGTTAAGGTGAAGAGGGAGCCGATCTCGACACCAAGTCTAAGTCTCGATGCTTTCTCCAACTATCGGCCGCCGAGAGTGGCGAATGAATGGGACCTCTTGCCCGAGATGGACGTGATAGTAGACGGGATTCACACCTTCATTCGCCACTTCTACCAGATCGGCTTCATTCCCAAGAAGATGTTCATTGCCAGTCTAAGAGAAAGTACTGAGTCCGTGAGCGTCTTCTTGCTACTCAGTATACTCTGCATCAGCGCCAGGTTCAACAAGTATTTCATCAAGACATACGGCGACGGACTCAAGGCCGCGGACGAATTCATGCAGAAGGCACAACGGCTCGCCATTAACGAGATCTATCTGGAACCAACGTTGGAAAGGTGTCAGGCGTTTTATTTGCTAAGCATTGCCGAACAAGGGTCTGGGAAATCAAACACGAGCTACGTGAGTCCTGCTTGCCCTTCGGGTTTCTGAAAACTTCCGCTTACGCTATGAAAAGATAAGCGCAGGTATAGCGTTTAGAATGGCGGCCCTCATGAGACTTCATCGCGAAGAAGCTTATAGTCCTATCACAAACAAGTCGCATGTTGTACAGAGGATACGGGCAGAGGCGGCAAGACGCACATTTGTAAGTGAACCCAGAACTTCCAGGTCGTCAACTGGGTTTCAGGTCTCTAGACCATACCTATAACTTCAATCTTGTCATGAATTGCCCAGAGCGCTAACCGACCATTCCCCGACAATAGTGGATGTTACATAGTGAGTATAGAATGCCTTTGCTTGCGAGACCATCGACCTTCTAACCATGAACTAGGCCAGGATAATCTGCATTCCGGGCCATATAAGCCCGTATCTTTAGGACCTAGCGATATCACGGCCCTGCTGCCTTGTGACGAGTCAGATTTCGAGGCTGGTAGGATACCCGAAAAGCGTGCTGCCCTCGAGGGCACGCCACCCGCTCTCGCTGATCCCAGTCTTTGTTCCCTCCGGCCACGGCCTCTACTTGCTTCCCTTATGCAGGTACATAATTTCTGGGGCATAATTGCACGCCGAATACTCCATAACGAAAAGGATTGGCGCCCACAAGATGAAGATAGTGAATTTGCGAAGTTGAATCGTCGACTCAGGGACTGGGAAAGAGACTTGCCTCCGGAACATGCTTTCGGGAGGATATTACTCGGTGGTTATAGACACTACGAGGAGGATTTGGTAAGTTAATCAACTAAGCAAACGAAATTGAGCATATGATTGACTTGAACCTACCTAGGCTTATCTCAGTTTAACGGGCTGCCTGCGTCTATGTCATATCGTCCTGCGCAAGGTTTACATGAGCGAGTGGGTTCTCACGACAGCCCAAATACTCGATTATCAGTGCTGATTCTTTTTACTAGGATGATACGCCATGCTCAAGGAGATCCGTCCAATCCCGAGGTCAGGTTCTATCAGAACATGTCTAACGACTTGTTCTGCAACGTCCGAGTCTTATATGAGCAGATTGATGCACATTTCGAAGACGGCACACCCATCGAAAGCCTGGGCTCGCAAATGGCCGTAAGTCGTAATCAATCAATATCATCATTCTAATCCCTATCTGACCCTATCTCTAGGCCTTCATCATATATAGTTGTGGCTTATTAGCCTCCTACC
The DNA here is from genome assembly GCA_037356055.1 of Xylaria sp. Z34. Taxonomy (NCBI): domain Eukaryota; kingdom Fungi; phylum Ascomycota; class Sordariomycetes; order Xylariales; family Xylariaceae; genus Xylaria; species Xylaria sp. Z34. The sequence goes on along the minus strand of JBAWJW010000041.1, from coordinate 19,395 downwards.
TAGTCAAATTCCCTCAATGTAAGCACTTCCAACGCTATGGATAGAACTTAGCAGCGCTAAGAGACCTCGAACAGTGGACGTCCAGCACGTAGGAAACGACCTGCAAGCAGCACAAGCCGAAGGCCGGACGATATATGCGCGAAGTCTCGGCATTCTAAGGGCTTATTCGCATACATGGCCACTCGCAGCTGCCTGGGCCAACGGGCTAGAAAAGTGGTTTAAGGATCAGAATCCCAAAAAGATCTCGTTTCAGTCCGGCACAATGACAGATGGCGTAAGTCACCTTATTTATACAATAAATAGCGTGTTTTGGTGGTTTTGCTAACTTGGATTACAGATTGAAGAGCCCCAGCCTTACGCCCTCGGCGCGGTCCATCCTCGCCTTAATGCGCCAGGTTTCCGTGGCACGCCTTCGATCAAGAAGTTCCACACAACACGTTCCACAACACCGCCGGTAGGAGACCACCGGCATAAAGCTGCAGCTGCAGGCGAACAACCACGCCTCGCGCCCTTGCAGCACGCACCGAGCGCCTACGGCGAGCCGGTGTGTCTGCCGCCCCTATCGCAAACGCAATACGTCACATCTTCTCCGCAACTTAACACACCACAACCAACAAATCTTTCCGCGACGCCATCATACGCTCCTCCTCCCGCACCTCAAGTCGCTCTCGCGCAGGCACATCAACCTCAACCCCAGCAACAACCCCCTCCTCCTCCGCAACAACTCCCACAGCAACTCCAACAACAGCTCCCGCAACAGCCACAGCCACAGTCCCAACCACAGCAGCCACCGACAAGTCACCCACAGCCTCATCTGCACCCGCATTCACAGCATCAGCCTCAGCCGCAACCCCCATCCCAACCGCCTTACCCGCCGCCACCGTACGCGCAGAACTCCGGCCTCGACATGCTGATCCAAGCATCAGCGTCGACGCACGCACCAGCCGCCCCGCCGATGGACGCGTACGCGGCCGCCTACTACGGCGACTACGGCAACATGACGCTCAACGACGGCTTCGACTCCAACCTGCAGATCATGGTCGACGGCGGGGCGCGCTGGACCGCCATCGACGCCACCACGGCCATCTATAGTCCATACGGACCCATCGGGACAGGACCCTGATCTGTCATTTTGTTATTGGGACTTGCTTGCTGCTACCTTTTCTTTGGATCAAAGGGACGAACGACTATCGGGAACGGAGTTTTTTTTTTTTTTTTCTATCTTGGCGTGTTACGAATTGTGAACGAGAACGATTTTCTCTCTTCGCTTTCGCGGTAAATAAAAGGAAACGTGCGTAAATAAATAAGGGACCTATCTATGTCTGGGGGCAAGAAAGGACGGTACCATCGAATTTCAGGGGGGATAGACGGATTTGGACTGGTATCACTACCATGACATCCGGACGAACTGCGTGGCGTTTTGATTTACTTTTTTCTTGTGACTCTTTTTTTGTCTTTACGCACTATAAACACAGTACTACTCATCATATACCAACGACTTATAGACAAGCCAGCTAGCTATTTCCCACCATGTTTTTCATCTTTCGAAATTTACTAGCGTTGGAAAAAGGGGTTTTGTTTCTATGATATCTTTTTTTATCTTCGAAATGTGCTCCTATTCATGTTATATATATATTTATAGCGACTCATACATACATTCCACAAACCAGAGAAGAATTTCGTCACGGAAAGCGTACCTGAAATCTAATTCCCACCCAGTGAACAAACCAATAAATTTTCGACATCTTCCGCTAAGCGATTAAGAGACTTGACTGAAGGGGGAGAAAAAACAAATAAGTGTGTTCTGGAGTATGCGCGCGTATCCCTAATTACTACGCAGCGTTGCTTTGTCAACATCACTCATTAAGACTGCCGTTATTTGTTTTGAATCTTTTCTCGTGTCCGTAAAAATTCTCGGCTTTTGTTGTAGTGATTAACTGTATTGATCTATCGGTTACCATTCTACTCCACCGAGTCGGCCTCCTTTTAAGTACTTTTGGCGTGTTCTATATCACCAGAGATAGACAAACATGCGCATAGTATCGCGGCAATGGATACCTGCTTTTCTAAAGAGGTACGCTCTGCGGCCCGAGCTGAGTTTACAGACAAACTTCCGTTCCCGCAAACCTATGTGCTCTTGAGCTATTTCCCGTGCTAAGTACTACACATGCTTTGTTATAAGTGAAGCAAAACTCAAGCTGCTCTTAATTGCCCAGAAGCACATGATAATACTAGATAGCTTGTGGGTTGTATGTGATGGGTTCTATTGAGACATATATCGGTCGTAATTATTATGTACAGTCATTTGGAAATCATGCAGTCCATTTCGATAAAAACCTGAGCAAAACAGTGTAGTACTGCCACACATGATAGACGTGAATCGTGACCCTCGGCTTGATAAGAACGGCGATGGATTGCGTTGTTATATACCACGCTTACTGAAAGCCCTGCGAGATCCTTGGTGAGGGGATAGACAGAGCCTTTATTTCTAGGTATCAGCGCTACCTACGGATGCACATCTAATTGTGCTAGACGAGGTGAGTCCGTAACGCGAGGCGTAGGCTCGAAATGCTTGCGGGCGAATGGCCCAGAGAGGCGAGTCGACCTGATTTGTCAAACCGTCACGAGAGCGGCTATGTGGTTGTCTCGCGCCCGGACTGATCACCCTAATGCCCATCTCAACCGGGGCATAAGCAACCACCGTCGTTAGGCCTGGGCTATCTGTTCACTTGAACAAATGGTGAGCCACATATGGCATACATGCATGGCTTGCCCTTTCTTCCACGCCGAAGACCATTTTTAACTCCTCCGATATTCCTCTTTACATGACTTCGTGGCCCCCATCGAGACGAAGGGGGCGTACAGTTATCTACTCTCTAAACGCATATTTCCGGGTTGTATCTGCTCTCAAAACCGGATCGAAACTCAGCAAAAAGGGGGTACGTAGGCGATGCGAAGGCGTGACGTGTGAGGGGGTCAGGGGATATGTGATACCAGGGGTATTGGATTACTAAGGCAGTGAAAAGGGGTCTATATACACATGTCTCATTCAAAGGGCAGTGACGGTCAAGGGAGGGGGCGCAGGGGGAGGGTGTTATTGCTGGGTTTTCTTCCAACTTTGGCATGGCTAAGCCTAGACTAGCCCGGCCCGATAGTTGCGGGAAGCTGCGTGCTGCGACGTGTGGCAAGGCGCTTTAGGGTTATGTTGAGATTCTCAGGCTACAATGTGCTCTCATGTCTGCTGCATGACGGAAGAAGTACCGCCAAGTTGGCGCTTGACCTGTTCGCGAGCCCATCGAGCAGTTTCGATTGTGCGCGATTGGAAATCACGGTTGCTTCTAGTCTCTTTGATCATAACACTGAGCCAATCTTGTCGGAACGCGTCTGAGAGCTGCCCGTTGGGATAGGCATCAGCCAAATCACTACGGATCTGTTAGTGTGCTAATAGCAACTGATGAGAATTGCTAATCACATACCCAATAACTCCCATAGCCGATCGCATCAGCGACTCACTCCTATTCATGTCTTGAGCGATGATGTTAAGCAGCTGGAAGATGGACTGCACGTAAGGCTGAAGAGCTTCGGCTGTAGACTTGTCAGCAATGGGAATTATAATTCGTGTCTGGACCCTTACTCTTGCCGCTGATCTTCATAGCACCAATAATGCCGCCCCAGGCATCCATGATTCCTTCTCGTAAAGAAATCACATAGTCGTACATCTCATAGGAGCCATCAGGCGCGGCAGTCACTGCTGCCGCCTGCTGCAGAACCTGCGCAACGACAGATAGGTAGGTCTCGAAATGACCACTAATGGCACTGGCGATGTCTCCGAAGCATTGTAGGATAGCAGGCTTAAACTGGTTGGACAGAGCAGCACTCTGTAAGAACGTTAGTTACTGTACTGTGGCAGGTTGGTGGGACAAGGAAAACGGGCTAGGAAACAGAAAGAGACGGACCCTAAGGTTATTGAGCAGATAGTTCATGAATTGGTCGCAGTAAGGTTGGCTGCGCTCGCCCATTGACCGCGTGATATCGCTGACCAGGCCAATAGCCATAGAGCAGACACTTGGCTCTTCTTGGTTGGCTAAGGCATTGTAGAGGAAAGGAGAAAATGCATCCATGTATTTAATAAAATCCTCTTCCATGGCGTTCGCTAAGCCACTGATCGTAGCAAAAATAGCTTCGGGAACGCTGGATTTAGGCCCAACGGTGTTGAGAATCTGCAGATCAACTTGCATGATTCGGTCACCGAGGGGGGCAATTTCCTTTTCTAGGCGTTGAATGATAGCTTGGAGAACAGTGCTTAGACTGGTCTGCATCTCCTCGAGGGCAATCTTGTCCTCAATGCTTACTACCTGGCTTTGCATAGGAATAGTCTCTTCGAGACGCTTAATGATTACATCGGAAAGTTGAGCAATGGCCGGGAAGCTATCCGTCGCGGCATGTTGAACAAAGGCACTGAGAACCTCATATGATGTAGTACGAACGGTTGCCTCAGCAGCATTTTGGGAGGTTACTTCGAGGAGAGTTTGCACGCTCTGATTGAAGTGAGGTGTTATCGGGTTCGATGTCGCTTCGAAATCACCGGAAAATCGATCGGCCAAGTTCATCAGGGCCCAGCAGCAGGAAGCCGCCATCTTTGAGTTGTGGACGCCGGCAAACAAAGATTTAATGAGAGGATCCAGATGCGTGTTAGGGTCAATGGCTTCTGAGCAAGCCTCCGTAATTCGGCCAAGTGCGTATGCTGTTGAGTCTTTAACGAAGATAGAGCTATCGTCCATCATGGAAATAAGAATGGGCAAAGCCTGTTTCACGATAGGCTCCAATGTCTTCTCCTCGGGTCCATCCATGATGGCGCCAAAGGCAGCGACGGCCGCTTCACGGAAGTGCCAGTCTTCAGATCGCAGGTTCTGCTCGACAAACTGAAGAACGGGTGGGACGATGTTAGGGCCGACAGCCTGGGCATAAAGCTGGAGGCATTGATATGCGGCACGGGCCACGTTGTATTCATCATCGGCGGCATCCTCATCTTGCTTGGTGAGAAGACTTAGTAGCTGGGGAACGACTTCTGCTGTTGCTACACGCGCAAAGTTATAGAAGGGTCGCATCTGCTCGGTGTTCTCAACCTGTTTCGAATTGTTAGTTTGCAGTGATAGCCGAATGGGAAGCGAGCTATCATCACGTACTTGAGCATTATCCTCTTCTATGTTGATTTCTTCCTCGCATACGGTGCTCCAGAATTCAACGGCCAGTTTGGCCACATCCTCATCTTCGTTCTTCATCCCCAGAATCGTAAGGCCAAATAAGGCCTTCTCCATGTAAAAGCGCATGTTCTCGTAGTAGAGACCCATGATACGGTTGAGACATCCGAACGCACCCTGCTGTATCCGCGAGTCATCGGCCTGGGTAGCCTCACAGACGACTTGCATAATGTAGTTCCGCTCGCCTTCATGCTTGAAGTTGTTACCCACAAATTCAAGAGAGTCACCAAGCGCATAGATAGCCGACAGACGGATCTCCGAGTTCGTCTCCTCTTTACGAGCTCCTTGTACCACAGCTGTCAAGATGGCATTTGAGTGAGCAACCAAGGCTGTCCGCAGCTCGGCATCTTGGCTGTCGCATATGTAACCGATACATGTCAAAGAGGCCTGCTTCTGGTGAGGGGCGCCGCTGCTAACGTTTTGCACTAGCGTTCCCATAAGCTCGGGCCATTGATCTCTTGGGAGTTCGAGGCCGGCGATGGACGCGATGACCTGGGCAGCAGCGTTGCCAGCCTGAGTGTTACTCGACGAAAGGGTCTGCAGAGCGAGGGCCTTGACACGGCTCTTGGTCTCCTGATCCGTTTGTTGCAGCCATTTGGCCTGCAACTCTTGCGCTCGAGCAAACTCGCGGGCGGTGAAAGAGTTCTTTAGGGCTAGACCGGCAGCCACTCTTATCTGGGCTTCGGTGTTGTCGTCGGCCAGAGCTTGAACAAGGGTAGCTAAGTACAGGGGCTAAGAGCATTATCAATATTAGCCCCCACGATACAAAGAAGGCGGAAGCGGGATGAGAGAGAGGGAGAGAGAGAGACTCACGAAGTTGTTGTCGGCAGCCTGGGAGAGCTGCTGCTCGGCACCATTTCGTGTCGCCGCATCTGGGGGTGGAGAGACATAATTAGCTTTGCGGGGAGGAGAAAAGAAAAAAAGAGGCTGAGTCGCGTCCGCGACACGGGCTCGGCCGCTATGGAACAGAGGGGCTGCACAGGGAAGGAAGGCGGTGCACACTCACCTGTCGACAGCGAATTGCTGAGGACTGCGTTGATATCGCCGTTTTCAGCCATATTGTGTAGTCAAACGACCTTGCCGCGTAAATGAGGGGGCCTCCAGGATGGTCGTCGTGTCGGATGGCGGTGCGTAGCGGTAATGGTAAGTCCGTCAGTAGAAAAGAAAAAAAAGACGTCGGTCAGGAGGGGGGTCCCGCAAGTGCGTGGACAGCCTAGTAGATATGCTGGTAGGTCCAGGTATGATAAGTAGATGAAGGAGGGGAAGAAGACGAAAAGGCTGGACTAGCGGCCTCGGGGTATATTGAGGTTTGCTGGTCCAAGACACTGCGGCGAAGATGTCTGAAGCTGGTAAAGAAAGCAGAAGTTGGCAGAAAGGAGGTGGTAGAATAGTGCAGAAATGCAAACTGCGGTTTCGTCACCTGGTGGACAGTGGGAGTTTTGGCTCTAGCTGCAAAGGGTACGGTACCTGACCTCTTGCTGCAGCTCTTCCCTTGGATGGCCTATACGCCCTATGAACTCGCCGGGGACAGGCAGCCACTTGGTGGGCGGGTCCCGCACTTGTTTTTGTTGACAATCACAAGCCAGAGAGGGGATGGCCCAAAGCTGCCCGCAGTGGGACCTGGGACTTTGGGGGGTGACGATGAGTGGCCAGTGCTGTATCGGGGGAGCATTTGCCAACTGGTATCACCTGGGCACGGTGCGAAGCCGTCGTCAGTCTCGTCGTCACTTGCAGTGATTAAATCAAGTCGAGCCGTCTGAGTTCAACAATTGACTTAGGGGAAGATTAATATCATATCATTCATTCATTCACTCATTCACTTCCTTCATCGGCCACAGAATTTATTTCACATGTCATGCCACACGTTAAGATGAATAGCACAGAGATCCTATATCTTGTCAATGGGAGGAAAATCAAACAAATGGACATTGAAACCTACAATCAGCTTCATCCAATCTCATGTTGCATACTCACTCTCTTACGCAGGTGCCGTGCTGCCTGATGTCTAAGCAGGCGTGTTGTTGCAGCTGCAAGGAAAAGCAATCATTTTCGCTATTATTGCGACTCCAGGCCAGGCTAGGCTTATTCCGGTCTATGGGATTGCTAAAATTCCAGAATCGCATTTCCCCCACCATGTCAGATCCTCCAGAAAGAAGAGCGAACCCTCCCCGCATTAACCTTTCCAAGGCCCGAACGTCTCGAGTCATTGCTACCTCCTTACATACGAGTGCATGATGGTTACTAAGCAGGGTACATACGTACGTCCATGGTATTCGCTTCTTACCTCAGCGGTACCGACTGCGTCATGCGAGTGTTATGTGGCTCACTGGCAGTTGCTGCCCTGCTTCAGAGACTGACACGACACGATGGAGGGATGAGGTTGCCATTTTTACACCTGGCCCCTGTTAACTAACGCTCGAATGTGTGTACATATTGACTGGCATGTTTGTGTCACCAAATGTATCATGCAAACCGGTAGCAGGACGCCATGAACGGAAATCTGTGACGCTACCTAACCTATTTTGCGAACCTTTTAGAAAAGCACAATCTAGATACATATACGTCCATATAATCGATCCAATAAAGAGGCCCAAGGTCCGCGGGACACGCCCCATACCGTCCCCGGGACACACGAATGAAGAGCAAACTTTAATCTCAATGTGTCACCTGCCAAGCACCTTGTGTTCGCCCTATCCCAGCCAATTTTACATGTCGTTCGCCTTTCCTTCTAGAACCTTAGATAATGTGAGATAGAGTGTTATAGGCTGCGTTGGCTACTATCGGCGTTGTCGTGATGGGCCGCCCCTTTACATATATAACTCTTAGCCAAGAATTCATTTAGGTGATTACTCAGATTGGACTAAACTACTCGGCCGACCGACGACAAGCTACAAACTATGAAAGCCTTGGTCAGTTTGTGCGTTGATCATGCTATAGCACTTTATGAGAACAATTTCCGTTGCTAGCCGCTCCCAAGACTGCTCTCAGAGAGCTTTGGACCACATCCTCATGAACCCTGATTGCGACGTACTGGCTGGTGTAAATTCTTGTACGTTTTATGTACGTAGTAACCTTAAACTGCAATCAGGCCCCAGCGGATACAGAGTCAATTGAGAGCTCAGTATTTGAGATCAATGTTTATGCTCTCCAGAGCATCAGCCAACGAGGAAATAAGATCATATCCACGGCACCGAAGTACGTCTCTTGACTGTGGATGGCGACGACTGTGTCTTGCTAGCCCCTGGCTGGAAGCGCGGATGAAGTCGATCGATCGAAATAAAGTAATCAATGGTATTAAAAGCGCAAATTCTCATGTAGAAAAGAGGTCTACTCAGAGAGATCATCGATCTTCAAAATCTCTCTTCTAAGCTCTCCCCACTCGCTTCTATACCATCCTACTAAAGGCAATTTGAGGAACTCCAACCTAGGGTTTCCGCGGGATGGGCTACGAACTGCCAGTACTCTTGCCACTACTCTTGCGAATAATAACCTCGTAGTTACGACCGATATGCTGCGGGCTTAAGGGAAGGCAGGACATCTACCAATAGTCCTTATGCTCTCTGCCTTCTTGTTCCTGCTATACAAACCCCTTTTTGTAATGCGTGCAGGGATGAATGGAGATCTCGTCGTAGGTCTCAACATTACCGATGATGTGATTGAGATCGGAAAGTCGTCAATGCCTCAGGTGCGCGAATTCAGAACTAAATCAAGGAGGTTCATATTACTTTCTCGTTTACGGTTTCCGCGAGACATCCGTCAACACATTTAGTGCCCACTATCTATGCGAGATGTATAGCGGCAACAACATAATCACAATTATTATGCGGGTTCATTCTAAATTGAGGCCGCGTTTGCGTGTACAGTCCAATGTCTAATCTACCAGGTAATTGACGCGAAGGTACCACACAGGTGTTACCCTATTTGCTCCTGTGTAAATGCTATAATCTGGAGCAGCACAAGTATCACCATGACGCCGATCCTGCTAACTTGTGCACTGTTATATAAGCGGCATTGCCCGTTCGTGAAAGCTATGTTCTTATCTATTCGACTGTTACTGTCTAGGCTGACTTCAGAGTACAGGAATCGTCGTGCCGAGTTCAATAAAAACCCAGAACTGCTTCAACATCGACTTCAACGTCGCGTCCTTTCGAAGCGTCTTATAGTCTCTAGACGACGCCATCCTCCGATAATATAGCCAGTGGGCTTTCGCGTCGAGCAGTATTAAAATCAGACATTCAAGATGCCAGGTAATATAAGATTATTTAGTGCTATCAGATCTAGCGGTTTAACGAACAGCCAGCCTTTACCAACGCCTGAGGTTGGCCCATTCCTAGCAAGAGACTCATGTTATGCTAAGAGGTCTTACACGGCAATAGATACGAAAGGGAGTTATCTCTCGTGTTGCCCCTATCTTTGGCGTTAACGTTAAGACCTTACCACAGCATATTTCCCTAACATAGTCAGACTTTATTCCATGGTCGTAACGATGTAGAGGGCGGTTCGCGCAAAGCAATTACATTCGTCTACATCAACGTCACTCACTAGCATCCCCTGATTGAAGTATATTGGCTTACGGGGAGTTATTGTCAAAGTCTGCCTTTTGCGACCTCTCGGCGATATCCAGTGAAGCTTTCATGAGCGTGACAAACATGAGGTTGACGTTTCTGATAAGCCGACGCCGATATTCACGCAAGAAGTTGTCAGGCTGGTTAATTATTCCTCCTTAATATATCTCGCACATGCAAATACGGGGATGCGGTGATCATTACCAGTGACTGAAGCGGGTGGCCACACAAGAAAGCCTGATACTTATAGGAAAAGAGTAACTGGGTGACCTTATGAACGAACTGGTAACGCTGCAATTTGGGGCTTCTGGTTCTAAAAGAAACCCGGAGGGCTCAATGATGGTCCGTTGCTGGAGACTTTCTAGTTTAAAATATCTTAACTCACTTACGCGGTTATTGTTGAGCATAGCCTGATGCTGAAGTCTACGGCTGCGCTCAACCCAAAGAATTTAAAGTAGCAACGACCAAAAAGTACGATACTCGTCAAGATGACGATCCTAAACATATTATCTGGGCCGATATTGGAGAGGAGCTATCAGTAGAGAGCAGTAAACACTATAAATGTTCTGTCAAGTATTTCCCAAGCTGTTTACGAGCTTGCCATGCCTGTATTATTTTTTCTTTGAAAAAAATCAGCATAAACGGCTTGGAGGAAAGCATTCTTATATTCGTCGAGAGTAATCTAATCAAAGAATCACCTTCCATTTCAATAGAAGGACGATGCACTCTCTATAATATTATTCAACCATAACTTCATGGCAGCCAGTTCCAAAATATTCAAGGGGTAAATCGATCAATAACATCGAACGTAAACATGGCTAGGTGAAGTAATTTTCTGCATCCTTATCTTTGCGCTCCCCTACTGCGTCAATAGCTGCCTTTAATGCTAATGTAACAAGCACCTTCCTCAAAAACGCTTGAAGCTCTTCTCACCTTGGGTAGGTGGTGCCATGCCATCAATAGCACTCCTTCATTTAAAAATTTGTTGCGTAGTTCAAAATGTATTCTTTGACACCTAGTAGTATCTCGGCACTCAACCCGCGATGTGTTGCTATTCAAAAGCTGGGTAACACAATATTTTCAATACTATTGGCTCCATTTTCATATTCCGCTTCCTGGTTGGGCTTGTAACGTCCGCGTCACCCGCTCTTCACTGCATTTTTAGCTCCAACGCAGAGAACTGACATATTACCAGGAACCCGGGTGGCAGCATCGGTACACTCTGCACTGCTATTTTCAATTCGACAAATGTGGTTTGTCCGCCATGAGGGCTCGTTCAAGCAATATAGAGGTTTGCTATCTATTTGGAGAGTATTGGTCTGTCTTTATGATGGGCCGAGGTTCAAGATCCTGCCCTTTGAAATATCACACAACGACATCTCGTTGCAAGTCTTGATAGGAATGAGCTCTGAATAAGGCTTTAGTACATTTATCTAGCCATTAGTCACCGCAGTCATCAAAAAGGGAACGCATCAACAGGCACAACAGTAGTCCCAGACGACCTGAACGTAGATTCCAAATGTTCCTCAAAACCCGAAGCCCTCATTAAGTGTTCGCATAAAGAAGGCGTAAAACCATGGGATTAGGAGACACTATTGCCGCAGACGAGGAAGATCGAGAAGGATACGGAAATCAGCATCGCAGTTGCCTAATCGAATTTCAGAGAAAAAGCTCTGTTCGAGACTCTACGCTCTAGATTATTGTGCCTAGCCAAGTCAGACATTTACGGATAGGGAGGCTTTACGTGATCACGTTGCCATTAAATGAAGAGTAATGGTTGTTCAACTAATGCTGGAAGATTTTTGTATCTATAGTGAATTTATACTGTAATAAGAGTATTTACAGCAGGTATTTGAGTAGTCTTTCCACCCAACGCCTCGCCCCTAACAAAACCCATGAAAATGCACGAAAACTACGTAGCCCTTGGCTACGAAATAGGTATCATGTTTGCGAGTTGCAATCATTGCATATATCGCTTGCTACGAAGCAGTTATATATATAACTGCCTCAAAATCGCTTGTTACGAGACAGTTACATGTATATATGTTACCCTTTCCCCCCATGGTATATAGTTCTGTAGGCTACAACAGAGTTGTTACCTCGACCCTTGGTACGTTACCGCTTGTGACTGTGTGCTGTGACCTGGGGTCACCTCGTAACAGTTTGTAGCCTCTTCAAAATACTTGTTTCCCAAGGTCATTTCCCACGAGATTACAAGACGTCACATCGCCCTCATATTGCCCATCAGCCTCAGCCTCAGGACAAAGACAAGAGTCAGCTCATCCCTCAGCTCATCTCCCAGAACTACAAGTTAGTCACCAGAGTCGCAGAACACCTCCAGGAAGCCACAGGTCAGATCACGAGACAACAGACAGCCAGCCACTATAACCACGAGACAAAGAGTGATATCACGATCGACAGCCCCTTAACACAGCTACTGGAATCAGCCGTCTTCAGCTATCTTTTCAGCTGCCCGTTCTAGCTCGCGTTATTGGAAGCCCCGTATCGATTCTCTTTGTCCTCTGTCAGTCTAGACCAACAGGCCCCTTTTCGGAAGAACGTGTCAGAAATCCGCAATCATGAGGTTCTCCGTCATCGTTCGTGCTTTGGTTTTCCTTCAGCCGCTGTTAGGATGTATAAATACGAGGCCCCCGGACGGTTGTTGGGAACCGACCAACACTTCGAACCTAACACTTGCCCCGAACCTGAAAATTTTTAATCCTGTTAAACAAGCAATATTATCATCTCTCTTCGACATCAGAATGGCTGATAACCAGCAACAACCTCAGGCTCCGCAGCCTCAGCCGGCCATGTCCGTGCAGGAATTCTTCGGCACATTTGCCAACATTCAAGGTGCCCTGAGTGAACAGTTCTTCACCGCTAACATGCGACCACTTTACACAGCCGTTCATGGTAACCCCGAAGCGTTGGCTTGCCTCCAGAGCTTTGTAGGAGCCATAGACGACAGACTCGGCCAGTTGTACGGCGAGATAGGTAATCTCACGGCTCAGTCAAGCTTCTTGAGCAATGAGCTCAGCGGTCTACGTGAGGTAGTAGTTGAGCAAGGCGGCCAGCTTCGGGCCTTCCAATCACTTGGTCCCTCCATGGGGGGAGGAAGCAGCAGTTCGCGCATACGCGACCCCGATCCCTTTACTGGGGATACCAAGGAGGTCAAGAAGCGACAAACCGAGTTCCGCTCCTGGAGGGCCGGCTGTGAACTCAAGCTGCGACTCGACAAGAACCGGTACCAGACCGAGTTTGACAAGATCCTCTATGTAGTCTCGCGCCTGACAGGCAGTGCCAGGGTCTCTGTGCAACCCTACGTCGAGACAATCATGGACAACGAGAACAATCCAGCAGTCTGGCATTGGCAGAACTTGACAGACCTGTTCCTTCATCTCCAACAGGCCTACGACACGACCGACAAGGCCGGACAATCCGCTAGGGAGATGGCAGAGCTCATCCAAGGCCCGACGACAAACTTCAACCTGTTCATTGCTGAGTTTATCCGGATCGCGGCAGAACTCGGCATGCAGGACGCACACCGTGTCTCCGAACTCAAGGCGAAGGTCAGCCCGACGCTCCAGCGCGCGGCCGCGAACATATTCCCCCAGCCGGGCCCAAATGAGTTCGACAGATGGGTTACCCTCTACAGGGGACTGTCGGAGAACATCGCGGACATGCAATTCCGCGTCGGACGCAGCCGCCCCGCGCCTCTCGACATGGGTTTTCAGGCACAGGCACGCGTTGATCAAGCCCCAGCGCCTGCGCGTGGCGACCCTATGGACCTAGATGCCCTCTCGCTGAACCGTATTTCGCAATCCGAAAGGGATCGGCGGCTCGCTCTGGGACTTTGCCTGTACTGCGGTGAGGAAGGCCACACCAAGAACAACTGCCCTGAGGGACAACAGAGAACTCAGCAGCAGGGACGGCGCTACACCGATCGGTACAACAACTCGCCCAACCCGTACACGCCCGCAGCGCCCTCAGGAGGCCAATACACACCGCGTGGTCAGTACCCCTCTCGACAGCCTCTGAACCGACAGCAGTCGAACAACCCGTTCCGCAGTGATAATAGGCGGGGACAACCACAAACCCCGTTTCGACGGCTTACACCGGGACCCACTCCCCGTACGGCCCGGCTCCGAGCGTTCGGATGGGAAGACGAGGAAAGTGAGGAACCACCGGCGGCGGATGAGACGCAGGACGAGGTTGACTACGAAGACCCTGCCGAAAATGACAACGACGACCAGGGAAACGAGTAAGCTCCGAAGAAAGTCGCTTTCGGAGCGGAGGGAACCATCCTGAAGAATACCTACAATTAAACTCGATGGATTCCAACGCGCACTCTCTCCTCCTCACGAGCACTATCGCCAAGAACGGAAAATCCGTTAAAGTGCCCGCTCTCGTAGATACCGGCTGCACCGCGCTGGCGTTTATCGATACTGATTTCGTCAACGACAATGCATTCGAGACTCTACCACTCCCGAAACCCAAGAACCTGCGCTTAGCCGATGGGAAGAGCACGGACCCCGTCACGCATTTCATGGTCGCAACACTCCGTGTGGGACCCCACGTGGAAACGCTCCCGCTCTTCGTCACTAGGCTGGGTGCTAAGAACCCTGTCATTTTAGGACTCCCGTGGCTGAAGATCCACAACCCACATGTCAACTGGGCCACCGGCGTGTTCACTTTCGCCTCTAGTTACTGTCACCGCACGTGCTTTGACCTGACTCCAGCAACGACAATCGGCGGTCAACGCATACCAAGATTGCCCCGTCGCGGTCGAAAAGACCCTCCTGGCCTCAATATCAATACGATCGATGACATCAAACTGCTCAGCGCAACCCCATTCTCATGGTACTGTCGACAGCAAGGTGTGAAACTCACTCGGATCACCTGGGACGATCTTTTGAATTTGGACGATGAACCACCTGACCCGGAACTCCCGAACTTGTCGGAAGCCGACTTCAAGTCGATCCTTCAGGCAGAAGGCAACCCAGGCACTTTCAAGTCACAACTGCCCAAGATTTACCATCGCTTTGTGGATGACTGCTACCAGCACCATTTCGTTCGCCGTGTGTCCGATGACGACATTGAGAAGTACCTTCGTCCTCAGGAACAAGTGTCTGAAACCGCCATAAAGAGCAAGTTGCCGCCAGAATACCACGATCTCATCAAGGTCTTCTACGCATCAGAAGCCGCCAAGCTACCGCCTCACAGATCCTACGACCACAAGATCGAGTTGGAACCCGGCAAGGATCCTCCTAACGCAAGGAATCGCCCTTTCTCTCGGCAGGAACTACGCGTTATCAAGAAGTACCTTGACGAGAACCTCGATAAAGGGTTTGTCCGCCCCTCCAAGTCTCGTGCTGCCGCTCCTCTCTTGCTAGCTAAGAAGCCGGGCGGAGGCGTGCGGGTATGCGTGGATTATCGCGGCTTGAACAATATCACCATCAAGAACCGATATCCCCTTCCGTTGATCCGAGAAACCCTTGACTCCCTGTGCCACGCCAAGTACTTCACCAAGCTGGACGTGATCGCAGCGTTCAACCGAGTGCGCGTAGCAGAGGAAGATGTCTGGAAAACCGCGTTCATCACCCGTTTTGGTCTGTATGAGACACTTGTTACGCCTTTTGGGCTGTGCAATGCCCCGAGCACGTTCCAGAACTTCATCAACGACGTGCTGTATGAAGGCTTGGACAAGTACACGTCGGCCTACCTGGACGACGTCCTCATATACTCCAAGACAAAGAAGGAGCATGTACACCACGTGCGCAAGGTTCTGTCTGCACTGCTCGAGGCAGGTCTTCATGTCGACATCAAGAAGTGCGAGTTCCATACCACGGAGACAAAGTATCTCGGCCTCATCATCAGCACGGACGGCATCAAGATGGACCCCAAAAAGGTCGAAGCCATCACGAACTGGGAACAGCCGCAACATGTGAAAGATGTCCAAAAATTCCTCGGGTTTGCAAATTTCTACCGTCGATTCATCAAAAGTTTCTCGTCGATCGTAAGACCACTGACCCGGTTATTGCGCAAAGACACCACCTGGGATTGGACCGCTGAATGCCAAGCCGCCTTCGTCAAGCTCAAGGCAGCCTTCACCAGTGCTTCAACACTGGCGTTCTTCGATCCCTCGCGACGGACCATAGTCGAGACGGACGCTTCTGACTGGGCCAGCGGAGGAGTACTGTCACAATACGTAGACGGCGTCCTGCGCCCAGTGGCCTTTTTCTCGAGCAAGCACCTCCCGACCGAGTGCAACTATGAGATATACGACAAGGAACTATTGGCCATCATCAAGGCGTTCGAAGAATGGCGTCCGGAACTACAAGGAGCCGACGAGCCTATCGAGGTCATCACTGACCACAAGAACCTGCAGCACTTCATGACAACCAAGCTGCTGAACCAAAGACAGGCTCGCTGGGCAGAGTTTCTCAGCCAATTCAACTTCCGGATAGTCTATAGGCCGGGCACGCACGCCGTGAAACCAGACGCACTCAGCAGGAAACCGGGAGACGCACCTTCCTCGAAGACCGACACTGCAGACGAGAGGATCGCTCGTCGCGCACAGATCGTGCTTCCCGCCTCCAGGTTGTCGCCAGGCATGGCCCCAGACGATGCTCCTCTTCAACTGTACGCGCTTGACACAAGCCATCCGATCGAGCACTACATCGACATCGCCTACAACGCCGACCAAGACACGCAGGACATGATTTCCGCGCTGCTGCACGGTACAAAGTGGCCTGCAACCATACGGAAAAAACTTCGCGTTCCCTTCGCCGAGTGCACCACGCGACAAGGCCGCGTCTACTGGCAAGATAAACTGTTCATCCCGTGGAACGACGAACTCAAGCTGCAGCTCATGTACCGTTCACACCACCTTCCTGTCGGAGGACACCCGGGAGAAGCCAAGACTATCGACTTGATCAAGCGCTCCTACTGGTGGCCGGACTTGTACCGGGACGTGGAAACCTACGTTCAAGCATGTGCTCAATGTCGTCGAATGAAGCGACCAAGGTCACGCCCGCAAGGATACCTCAAACCATTACCAGTCCCGTATCAGCCTTGGTCTGAGATATCGATCGATCATATCGTGAAACTCCCAGTCTGCGAAAGAGACGGTGTCCAATACCGCAACATACTGGTTGTAGTGGACAGGTTGACAAAGATGCGTCACTTCGTGCCTTGTGAAGAGGTGGACGTAGAAGGCGTGGTTGATGCTTTCCTGAAGCACATTTTCCCACTTCATGGCGTTCCCCTCAAGGTTTTGTCTGATCGCGGTGGCGCCTTCATAGCTACGTTTTGGGGCGTTCTATCCAAAAGACTCGGTTGCACTTTGACGTACACAAGTGGCTTTCACCCCGAGACGAACGGCCAGACGGAGCGAATGAACTCAACGATCGCGCAATTCTTGAGATGTTTCGTCAATGCTAGACAAGATGACTGGGTTGATTGGTTACCTTTGGCGGAATTCACCGCGAACAATCACGTCTCCAGCACAACCGGGATGTCCCCGTTCTTTGCGAACTACGGATACAACCCCAGGATGGGTGTCGAACCAGCCGAGCCGAACTTACCAGCTTCTTTGGTAAATAGGAACGACCCGGGCCACACCAGAACTCGAGAGGAGTACAATGCCGCCAATGTCTTCGTGGAAAATCTTGGGAAGATAATCGAGGGCCTGCGCTACACGTTAGAAAAGGCACAGGATCGCTATAGGAACACGGCCAACAGAATCCGCGAGGACGCTCCCGCCTACGTAGTAGGGGATGAGGTCTACCTCAGCACGGAATTTCTGCCACAATTTCACGCGGACATTTCGCCCAAGCTGAACAATAAATGGATCGGCCCCTTCCGAGTGCAGAAAGTTTACCCCCGCGATTGTCTCCTCGACCTTCCAGACGAGTTCCCCTTTTTCCCAGTGTTCCACCACTCCCAGCTGAGGAAGGCCTCCGACCCATTCCCAGGACAGGATCAGATTAACAACGATGGACAGCGCTACGGACGGCTACTTGCCTCAGCGCACTTTCCTAGGCAGAACCCCCAGTTGCGATGGCAATTTGAAGGTATAATGCGCGACAGGTTAACCCTCTCAGGGGATACGGAGTATCTCGTGAAGTGGAAGGACAAGAAACCGGTCTGGCAACCATCTTTGGATTTTGGTCACCGCCGTGATCTGATCAGGCAGTACGAAGCAAACGGACCATACGTGCCTCCCGCCGAAGACACCGAAATCCCGCCACCGTCACCGATGCCCGTGGTTACTCACAGGAGAGGACGCACAACAAATCCCAAACCTGTCAGGAATCCGACACCCGAATCGCCCAAGAATCCCACACTTGACATACCCGAGGATCCTGCACCTGAACCGCTTGAAGATCTCGCACCTGAACCACTCGAAGATCTCGCACCCGAGCCACTTGAAGATCTTGCGCCCGAATCGCCACCTGAACTTCCCGAAGATAACACACCGGAGCCACCTGAGAATCCCAACCGCAAACCTCCCAGAG
Organism: Xylaria sp. Z34; assembly: GCA_037356055.1. NCBI lineage: Eukaryota > Fungi > Ascomycota > Sordariomycetes > Xylariales > Xylariaceae > Xylaria > Xylaria sp. Z34. Next base: position 1,050 of record JBAWJW010000041.1, on the reverse strand, counting down.
ACTTTAACCCTAGGAAACAATGGACGCCCGACGAGGACCGCATACTCCACAGTTACCGAGAGGCCGGTCGCTCTTGGGAAGATATAGCCAAAAAGTTGGGTAGAACGAAGGCCTCTTGCCATGGCCGGTTGAAGACGCTGAGCAGTGAACCGGAGGTAAAACACCGATGGACTGAAGAGGAAGACAAGATACTTCGGAGATCGCGTGAAGCTGGAGAAACTTGGACTCGGACAGCAGCAAGACTGAATCTCCCAATCAGTATATGCCAAGGTCGCTGGTCAAACAAGACCCGTACTGCTCCTGTTAGAAAAGGAGTCTGGACGGATGAAAAACAAGCGAAGCTCGTTGAGATGCGTAAAGCAGGCAATTCCTGGGAAGAAATATCCGCTGAACTCCACGAATCGGAAAAGGGGTGCCAGCTCCAATGGAACAAGACTCACCCATGGACTGCGGAAGAAGAACAGGAGCTCGTCGGTTTGGTAAGACTCGGCACACCCTGGCGTGACATCGCAACACTTATCGGTAGACCAATCAAGAGCTGTCAAGTCCGTTATAACTCCAGAAACGCCAGAGGCAATCCCAGGGACAGGAAGGTTTGGTCACAAGAGAACGTGGCGAGACTGTACAGGATGAGACGAGACGGGCGATCTTGGGACGACATCTCCGCTGCTACCGGGTACGAAATCGGAGCTTGCAAGACTAGATGGGGGCAGCGAGGCTGGTCAGAGGAAGACGATCAGCGATTGAGAAACGGCATCCGTAGTGGCGTACCTTTTTCGCGACTATGTTCCGAGCTTGAACGAAACTTCTCGCCTATGTTGGAGCATGCACGAAGACTGGGCCTGAGGCCTAGGATAGGAGAGGCCTGACTTCTTATTCACTTCATCTCTTAACTTTTTGATTTTTGATTTACTTATTTCCTATTTTTTTTTTTTTTGAAAGCTATTTACATTCTATTCTGAAACTAGTTTTTCAAAAAGCTAGTTATTTATTTATTATTATATTTAGTAGCTATTCGGGACGAATAGCACCTGAAGGGGGGAGTACTGT